>KZ105547.1:0-93048 GCA_000504405.2 Mycosphaerella sp. Ston1
GTGATTATCGTTGAGCAGTGCAGCACCGGCTTGCCGGTCGCTGTTATGATAGCACGGATATACATTACACTAATCGGAGATATAATCCATAGCTCTCCTCGTCGATTACCCATCCAGCCCTCTTCGGGCAACAATTATTGCCAGGTATGGGTCAGCAAACCACCACGGACAGCATCGCCATTAATACATAAAATTGCTTCAATGCGCTATGTTACAGTCAAACCGCCGACTGGGCCATTACTGTATCGAGCTTGGGTATCGCAATGCCTGGATGAGTTTGCATCATGTGCCTCGTGAAATTGTCGATCCGGCCGCCATCGAAGCGCTTTCCACATTCATTGCAAGTGATTGGTGGCAAGCGATTGTGCGTGAGCCTATGTCGTCTGAGATCCTTGGGAAAAAGAAAGGCCTTATCACACTCTGTGCAGCCATGTGTACGTCGGATATGATTCCTCAGGTGCCGTTGTACATCACCGTCTGTAGGATATGTATTTTGGCACTCGGGGCATTGGAAGGGGAGTGAAGGATCGCGAAGCTGCGCGCCTGTACGCCGCGTTCGTCGTCGCAATGAAGACGGCGCTGAAGGAGATGTTGCCATGATTGTTGTGTCAGCATCGAGGCTAGCTGCGGTATTGGGTCTTGTTTGTGGGTAACGATGACCTCCCCATACTGTATCCTCTACCATTTGTAGGATGTTGCTGGAGTCTGTCAGCTGTCGAGGCAGCTGCTGAGTAGTTTCCGTGGGTCCACTCATGTACGTCGTATCAAACTGGGGCTCGAAATCAATATCGTCAAGCAAGAAAAGCGGATCTTCCAAGTTCTGATTGGAAAAGTTGTCTTGCGGTGCAGCGTGGTTCCCTGGTGTCGAGTTGTGGCTGCGTATGGCATTCAGATACATACCGCTCAGAGCATTTCCGTTGAAGCTCGCGCTCTGGTCGAACAGCAGATGGTCTCCAATGTTATGTGATATGCCACATTGACGCACTCCGGGAGGACCATGCCGTGTCTGATCGTTCTCCGGCACTCTTGCTCGTAGATACGATGGCGAAAAGTATGTACTTGGTGGTGTCTCATGCGCTTGAGGAACACCGTATGGGGTTGAGGCCTGCGATTGTGGTGCTCTTATTGCGAATGATCGACTTGATGTGGAGGATGGGTTACTATCGAAGCGCTGTGTCTGTACACATGGAACGCCGTGTGGGCCATATCGAGTGAGCGATGAAATGTGCATTTGTGGGCCCGCTATTGCAAGATACCCAGGTGTCGCCATGCCATCGCCGTCCTGGATCGACCTTCTCGGTTTGATCGGTACCGCGTGCATCGCAGGCGACGAATAACGCAGTTGTCGCCTTTCTACACCAGCTAGATACTGTGGGCGCCCTGCTAGTGTGTATTGTGACTCCAGGCTCAGACTTTCTCTATGAGATTGCGTGTTCGAGACTCCGCTCCCTCTTTCATGCACGGGCTCGTACATGCTACAATATGGCGTTTGTGCCTTTTGAGGTGGCTGGCCTCGTTGCCGCTTTGAGGACATTCGAATACGAGAAGGCATTGTGGCAGCGGTGTTTTGGGTGTCCAAGACAAGACAGCCGCATCTGTCTACTTGTACTGTAGGCGTGGGACAGCCTGGGATGTGACAAACCACCTGACTAGCAGTGAGCGTGAGCAGAGCCATGGCGACTCCATCAAGACGTACCGCAGAAGAATCTCCGTATTGCTGACCAGGAGCCAGGCCGGTTGAATAGAAGAGTTCTTCGCTACCGTAGGAGGTCATGCTAATGACGGTCAATGTCGACTAAGAATGGATTATATGTATTTCGGACCCGAATGAACAGTCCAGTAATGTGATCGCCTTAGCAAATGCAAGTGCCATGCACCTTTGGAGGACGATGGCGGGACCAAAACTCTAGGGAGATGAGCAGCACAGTCCAACTAGTCCGCTCGAATACATGTATGTGAATAGGTAGGTGAAAAGTGTGGATGGTAGACTAGTGCCTCCCAACTTACATGTCGTCCGGTTAAAAATCAGAAGGACTGCAAACTGAGCTTATCTGGCCAAGAGCACAGGCCGCCAACTGCACAGCAGAGCAGTCAACATCTTGCCGATAGTATGCGTTGCAGGTCGTGGACGGCACAACGAGACAAGCCCGAAGTCGGTCGGATGGCCTAGTGAGTGCAGTACATGGTAGAGAACCCGGTTGCGCACAAGTGACTGCGCCTGCGACCGGTCAAGGAGACGGGGAGTGAGGTCAGGCATCGAGGCAACCTGGAAGCGCAATGTGCTGGCTCGGGAGCCAACTTTCGAGAACCAGTCGATCTGTCTAGGTTGTTGTCTATCTTATATACTCCATATATTTCCTTGCCAAGGTGTAATGATATCACCTCTACTAGGGTGTATTAGCGTCATGACTCATGATTACTATTATGCATCATTGAGGTAATCATGATATGAACCACGGTTATTCACTGTTATACTGGACCACTATTGTGTACCCATGGTTATACTGTACCTATTCACAGCACAGTTCAGAGCACGTACAAGAACCACCTTACGCGTCTTCTGGTCCGTCGGCGCGGGCAGGTAGAAGCGTCCGTATCTGAAGTCAAATAATGTACATAATCACACGAGTTACGACTGGACGCTACTGCAGTGCTCGCGAGAAAACGGCCCGGCGCCCTCCCGCTGGGCTAGCTCTAGTTCTAAGCCACATTAAGGCACTCCAATGTGGCGGAGCATTTGTTGATACAACCTGACCTCCTACAGTAATCACTTATCCAACAGGAACCCTGCAGTCTTCAAGGAAAACATAGCCTCAAATCTTTACTGATCATTGTAGATAATTCTACTGTACTAATCCTCAAGCCGCCACCTCACAATCCTAGTGACGTCCTTACGCTCTCAATGCTTGTATACCTTACTTATGCTGGACCAACGGAATTCTGTACTACCTCGACGGCTTTGCAGAGAGGCGGAGGCTGTTCATCTGCAAGTGGATCCTCGTGGTCGATCGAGGCTCGCGAATCGTCATATGGGTTCCATGCCCAAATCGTCTGCGGGTAGACTACCGAGGCGTGATATGGCTAGACCTGTGGCTCACTATTCAGCTTAGAGGTATTGCTGGTATGAGGTGTGTGTGGCTTCCTGCAGTGTATTTGTGTTACATCCTGAGATACCCCGATCGTCGCCTAACGCTTCTCTATATGCAGTTCTCCCATATACGCTCGGTTTGTTACATTTATGATACATTCGTGAAAGTTCTCCGTTACTTTCGAAGCAAGCAGTATCGCTGATTCGAAAGGAATAATGTGGCCTGGTAGCTCACGTTCTCCCCCACGATCGCTGTGACCTGCCAAGGTCAAGAGACCGTATGATTCGATGGGGACCTTGATATCCTCGCGGATGGCTCATTGCGATGCTGGCTGGCCAGATGGCGATCTAGATGATCTTGCCTGCCGAAGCCCTTCGTATTGAACTTGCAGTCTAGAAAGCGACAATGGTAACGTACTCGATTGGGATCGTGTCTCGGCACATGTCTCACCAGATCTTTCCGATATTGAAAACGTTTGTCACAATGCGGACAGACGTGATTTCGACTCTGATAGGGCTGATGCGACCGAAGGTGATGCGTAAGGTCGCCCTGCGTGCTGAAAGCAGCGTCGCACTGGCTACAGCCGATCTCACCGAGAACCATGTCCTCTTTGCTTCGGCGAGGCGACCTACCGGCAGAAGAGGCCCCCGAGGAAGCGGATGAAGGCGACAGGTGGGCATCTGAAGAGGTCGGAGGCGCCAAGTGATCAGTATCCAGACGTGGCATATCTCGATTTCCAGAAGCTACAGCACGTCCCAGCCAGCCTTGCATGGAACCGAGTGGGAGTGCATCCGTAGGTAGATTATGAAAGCCAAGGTTCTCGTCGGAGAGGACCTGTGGCGGACTCGTAGTGGGAGTCGTTAGCTGTGCTTCGATATGTGGCATATACTGTCGCTGGTGCATGTCTTCTTGTCTAGGCTCGGCTAATTCTGGAAAGAACTGCTCTAAGTTGCCAGCAGACTGCTGGGAGACGAAACGTGCCTGGAAGCCTTCGAAAGTGACAGGAACAGGCGCTCCATATATGCTGTCGAAACACTGCGGTGCTGGGTCGATCATCACTTGAGCCTCCGGAAGTAGGGTAAGTTGCCGATTGCCAAGTCGTTCACCATTCAGGGCTAAATTGCTCCAAATATGATGTACGGGTTCAGCCAGCGAGCCGGCCACACTGTTGGGAGTCGCAGAGCGGTCCTGCAGGATACCTGGAGTTCGCTGGCGCTCAATTTGCCCTTGAAATACTTGAGCTGGTGTAAAACTATTATTCTGCATAGCAAACGCGGCGGGGTCGACTTCATAGGGCGCCAATACCCTAGGCACTGTAACGGCAATTGAAGTAGGTTGCCCTTGCGATACGGACTGATGTAGCTGTAACCAGGGGGTAGCACGATAGCGCCCACGCTCCATGGGCGACTTTGTCTGGCCCGAAGTTAGCATCTGATTCACTGTTGATCCATTGTCGAATATATAGAGTTGGCATACCAGTTGGGCACACTGGTATTGCGTCAACATGCTTGCGCTTATGAAAGCCCACTCGAAGTCGGTCTGGTCGAGTGTTCGGGTCCGTCAGGATATGGATGTGCGGATATGGCCAGCGCGACCATCAGTATGACGAGGCAGTAATTCGAGCGAAGGTTAGGTGCAGTCATCGGTATCAGATCTCTCGATAGCTAGGACTGAGGATGAAGCGGCTGTGATGAAGGGTATGTGTACGTTAATGTTGCGACGGCGAGTAAGAATTTCCTGACAACGTTCCTTACCTTTTATCATGGCCATTGTGCATGTCAATTGAGGACGCCCATAAGCACTGTTTGTGGACATCACAATGTTGCTGCGGCTATGCAGAGCTGGGCTGTGCACTGCGCCTGAGGTTTGGTAACGTGCATACACTAGCATACCCTAACACGTGAGCACGAAGTCCTGCATCACACACAGCCGGCGAAACGCCGCTTCTCAGCAGCAGAATGCGGTACGGAAGTTGTTGTCCTCAATGTGGTATGTTGATGTCGTGAAGACAGAGGTGGTTGGAAGTGCGGGTAGCAAGTATCGTCCAGTGCTTGGCTGCGGGGAAATGCTTGTCAACGGGCGGCTCCAGACGCCGAGACTCGGAGAGACATCGGCATACATGTGTTCAGTACACATATATGTTCAAATGACAGCAGTCGCGCCATCATGGATCTGACTATCACGGTGCCGGTCATCCCCAGTCTCCAGCCTGGAGGCCTATATCATTTCATGACTTTACTAGCTAGGCTCGAATGTCGGCGCGCTACTTTTCAAGCTTCTACCTTAGTTCTAGTACAAAGGGGGTGTTGCGTGGGACCCATAGCAAAAGCCATCAACTCATGAGCCACGGCTATGTCATTTAGTATCATACACATACCTTACCCCATACCAAAGGAAGTCCACCTGTACGGTCGATAGGTAGCGGCTGCTGAGGCAGTGCCTCATCACATCTGACGCTACCTTAGACCTGCATAAGCGCGATTGCTGCCGCGCGCAGGTCGTGCCCACAGCCTAGAAGGATTGCTCGAGCTCGAACAATGCCACACTTGCCATAAATGATCGAATTCATCGATCCAGAACATGCCCTCTGGGAGTCATGTGGCCTCGCCTACAAGAGTCAAGACTGTAGACTGAGAGCAACGAAGAGATGGGGTGGCCGCGCTCACATACCATCAGATCGCAGATATAGCACCACGTTGCCATAAAGCCGTGCTCGGGATTGACATCGATGCCCTCGTTCCGTCATGAGAGCACCTTCAGGATGAGTGTCGGAGTGCTGGAGACCACCGGACTACCATTGTGCTCACCTCAGCCCGCGGCCGGCGCTGCTATCTTTGCGATATCATCACTTCCCATTTGAATGGCAGAAAGCTTACTTCGTAGGTTGCTGTCGAATAGCAAAACCTGATTCGACCAGATGCCCCTGCGCAAGTCGTGCGCCTTGTCTACATTTCTGGCTTCTGATGATATCTTCGTTGTTGAGTCTGGCATTACAGTGCATGAGCTTGAATGATAACCCATGAAGTAAGGTATACTCTCAGGAGTAGTAGCGTGAAGTCTGTGATTGGTTGAAAGCTTGCTTGCGCTAACGGACGACCCGTGTCATTCATCTCCACCGAGGGAATAGCACAGGCCCTTGTTCGGAGCATGCGCCAGTTGTGATGGATAGGAGCCGCCTCCACCGCTGCGTGGGCATAGTCGCGAGTCTTGTTGTCATTCTTGGGCTCAGCCAATTTTTGGACTGGACAAGCCGGCCATGATGAAAGGCACTGTCGGTTGTCGTTGTCTCAGGGTCAGATAGGTTCTGCGATTGCGGTATGGGGTTGTCTGGAAACAGCTCTACACTGGAGTGCCAGAGGACGACGACATCGAACCAACACGCACGGTATATATGTGCGGCATACCGTAGGTAATGAGGGTATACCTCCACAGCGTGCTCGCCATTGTCTGTCCAACTCCTCTTGTCTGTCCGATGCTATCATGGGAACAGCAAGATTGACTATATGAGCCATACAGGGCGAACAGGGACGTTCCATCGAGACAAGACCAGATACGTCCATACAGTAACTATGCCGGGCTTCTTCCCGCACACAGCATACGCAGAAGACCAACCATATGCCCGCGCCCTGCTCCGGGCACACGTCCTATATCGTGGCCTCCAGACGGGCGCCACCCTTGGTCTAACTTCTGCAGCCCTTCAGCGTACGTACAAGCCCATCCGTGGGATGCCTCGAGCGCCACTGCTCTCCGTCGCGACAGTAGTGACGGCAGGACGCTGGGTCCTAGTCACGACTGCTATTATGCTTCCTATCACGATAGACTGGATTTTGGGAGGATGAGACATCGAGTGGCAAGATCGCAGCTGGAGTTTACTCGAGAATAAAGGACAGAAGGAAGTAGACCACTCCAGCCTGCTCAAGACTTCCATATGGCTGCGACGGCCGCGGAGAGACGCGGAGGAGACATCCACATTGTGAGGATAGTTGGCGGAGCAGACGTGAGAAGCATGATCGCAGTTGGTGCTTATACAATGATATGGAGGCATGGTGTCCATCATGGAAAGTGGCCTGAAGATGAGTGACTGCAACATGACCAGGCCTTCACGGGACATCTCAACCTCAACATGCTCACCTTTTGAGGCTCATGCAGATGCGGGGATAAGTGGTCTTGCCGATATCCCCCTTGACAGGAGACACGTCAAGTCGAACATGATTTTCATGATCATAAAGCACCTTTGTCAGCCGAGACTTGCTGGAAGACTTCACGGCCTGAGTGGTGATTCAGACTCGTTCTCCGTCAGTACAGAAATCCGGCTTCATCAATAAGGAACAGCAAGCAGCCAGGTGCTGATAACAAGATGAGGTCGCAGGTCAGCTTCGTTTGAACAAGCTGCACAGCAAGCGAACCAACGAATCGTTACTACTTACCAGACCTACCAGGGATCCACCACTATGAGTTAGTTCATCACCGTGGAGTTGGGACGGTATATATGGTTCCGAAAGGCCGTCGAGGTGATTCGGGCGGTCTTTGTCTTGTGCAAAGAGTCGTCAGCTCGATCGGTCTTTATAGGAACGCCATTGGCAGCGATCACGATGTCCAGTATACTCATGAACTGGGATACTGGGGTGTCATGTGGGGATAGAACTAGTACTGACAAGCAATGTCATCCCTGTTCTGTCGCGTTTCCTGGGCGCGCGCAGGCCTGCCTGGCACTCTATGTCGGTTATGCTTCCAACAGCATGACATGCTTCGCTTTCGTGCAAGGCCTCTATGGACTCGTACCTGTCCGGATATTAGCACGCACAAGGTCACCTTGGTCGCGAGACTCGCGACATCTCGGCCTCGGTGATTGTTCTGTACACCAACAGAATGATTGGACATATCGTACCTAGGATTACAAGAGCACCCTCGTCCTTCATCACATTGGCGAGCCCGCTATGCAATAGTTCTAATAGGAGCCTGCCGTCGAAATCCTAATAATAAGGAGACGATTCTGCAGACACTATGTATACTTCGTAGAAGCGGAGCGACAACAGACGGTCATAACACATTCATTCTTTTCATTCGTTATCAGAACTTCTTCACAGTAATCCACTCGCTAGCAGCATCAACCCCCAAAAATGCGCTCCTTCTCAACCGCGCTGTGCGCATTGCTCCCTTTCACAGCAACAGCCATCGGAGCCGCAATCAACCCCGTCTCATACTCCCTCCACCGAAGAGAAGCAGAGCAACTCAGCAAACGCCAAGCAGCCGGCATCGTCTACGGTCTTCAACTAGTCCAAGAACAAGTCGGCATCCTCAACCAAATGCTCTACTACTTCGACGGAAACCCTACAACCGGCGCCCTCGACGCCATCAAAATCCAAGACCAAACCGATAACGTCGGCCAAGCAGTCGAATACACCACCCAAGTCGCCAACGCATCCCCCGAATTGGACGAAAAAGACTCCCTCGCAGTCTCCACACAAGTCCTCGCCCTCCGACCCGATCTCAAGAATCTCCTGCTGAACATTGCTGCGAAGAAACCGGCTTTTGATGGGGTTATTGTGGGCTTGTTCTCTGTCAGTGAGCAGGTCAAGGAGAGTTTGCAGGATCAAAAAGCTCTCAGTGTCGCGTTGGGATACGCTATTGCGAGCAAGTTGACGGGCGCGTTTAAAAAGGCTGCCCCTGAGATTAATGAAGAGACGGCGGCTGAGTTTGATGCTGCTATTGCGGCCTATGTGAACGATGACGGTGTTCCTGTTCCTTCGGATCTCACGGACTTGTTGTCGTGAGGGGGCTGCTGGGGTTTGTGGAGGAATGGATAGAGAGAGAAGAGTACACCTTGTCGTATTGGCGGCAGGATGTTTTTCGGGCTCCACTATTGTCTTGTTCAGCACATCTGTAACTTGGGCGCATAATGTATTATGTCAGATTCAAAGAGACCTCCGATTCCACGATCTCTTTGGCCGAGTCATCAATAGGCATTTCGTCACAATATCTTCGGCCACGTGACAATCGAATGCTCGCAGTCTATCAAATTGATCAGTCAATAATGACTGTATTGGCCAAATCCAGCTATGGTATCTTCTGAGACCGCTCTGTGCACAGTCATGACCCCAACGCCAGCCCGCTTGAACGCAACAAATGTACAACATTCGTCTTCCCTTACTGCTGTTCATCGAGCTTCCTTGCCCCAGCCCATAGCTCTCATTCTCGCCTCAATGTTACTCCATATCGTCTCCACAACTTCGCGATCACGCCATCTGTTCTGTCCCTTGTCGATTTGCACACTCAACACCTGTCTCCCCCAACCCTTGACTGTGTCCGGTATGACTTCTCCGCTGTAGCCTACGTAGACACCCAGCGCGTGGCTGAACAACTCCGCGGGATTCGTCCATTTGTAGCTCTTGAATTGCCACGTCTGACCCGTTGTAAAGACTGCTACAACTCTGTTCCAGTAGTCTGGTCGAAAGTTGGAGGGATCATCAACGAGGATGAAGCGGGTGCTATGCCCAGGAAGAACGGTGCGCAACTGTCGCGTGATGTGAAGAATGTTGGCTGCTTCGCCGGAAGACTCGAGAGGTTGGTACACCCCTTCGGCGAGGAAGGATTTGATATTCTGCATCTTCAGCAAAGACGAGAAAGACGAAGAGAGAAGGATAATGGGTTCCGGGCGACGGCCGGACTGCGTAGGCTTGACGGGAGGTCGTAGCGCAGGATTGTTGCTGAGTGTGGGCAGTGCCTGTTGAGCGCCTGCCTGTGGCTTTCCTTTGCTGAGAAAGAGGGCGCTGTACTTGCGTATGCCACTAAAGTCCTGAACTTTAATGCCGCGCAGTACTGTGTTGTGATCGCCCATTCTCCGCTCAGCGGCATATATCGCACTTAGTCGCTCCTCTTCCTCCCTCCGCTTGGCATCGTCTCCACCCGCATCGAGCATCTCGACATCGGCATCTCCTTGCGCCTGCTTGAGCGTGTCGGCCGTTTCTGCACGATCGGCCTTGTTATCGGCCAAACTCTTGATGTACTCGCTGTCATTCTCGCCCATTTCTCCAGCCAGCCACATGTTCAGGTCCAGCTTTTCCGCGAAGACCACGTTCGAGGCCGTCTCATCCTTGCCAGCAGCTTTGAGCTCGCTGTTCAGCTCACCGACAGCAGTGAGGTAGTCAGCGGTATTCTTCTCTCGGCATTGGTAGCAGAAGAAGATGGATCGAATGTCGAGTGGCTTGTTGCCGGCGGCGGGCGAGATGAAGCGAGTGGGCGCATTGAGCGGGACGGAGATATGCTGCGCGCCATCTTGTACCGAGGCGAAGTTGAAAAGCAGATGAGTCGCTTGCGCCAGTGAGACGTCGGTTTGGGGTTGATCAGGGTTGGTGGTGGGGATGGGCAGGCGCTGGCCGACGATCGACCTGCGCAACAGACTGAGAGGATCTTGAACCCCTTCTCCTGCTGTGCTGGCCATGTCGGGTTGGTGTTGGTGAAGTTGGAGGAAGAGGAAGAGGTGAATGTGAAAGTGAAAGTGGTCGAAGAAATGTAGTTCGGAGCTGTGCAGTCGCGAACCTTGCATAGACGCGAGCTGCAAGTCGGCTAAGTGGTGCCAAGAGGCCGACCTTAACCAACTTCACGTGGATCACTTCTCACTATGGTGGACTCGAGTGATGGTGCTCTTCACTGAACTCGGGCTTGCGAGACGACCACGTTTACAGGTATTTGAAGGTTGCTGTTATATGCTGTGCCTAAGGTATCTATACAGGTGGATTCTGGTAGGCTCCCTTCAGAGCTCCCTCTATATTCATCTAGGGTACTGTAACTGGAGCAGACTTTTCAAGCTTTAGGCTCATTGCTCTTCTTGATCGCCTGTCTCATTTCCTGCTTCATCCTCGTAATCGTTCCTACACCGCCATACATCATGGCAGTATAGACTTGGCAGACGCTAGCACCAGCATTCAAGATCTCCAAACATTGCTCGCCATTCGTGATGCCACCAGTTGCAAATATAACCTTCTCCTTAGATGGTCCGCTCGAAGCAAGTTTTGGAGCCGACGCTTCAGCATAAGGGTCGCTCGTTATATGGTCAAAGCTGTCCTTGGCAGTTTCCGCCGCAGATTGGGCAGCGGCAGATGCCTGGTTCGCGACCTTCTCTGCTGTAGCTCTTGGTGATGCTGTAGCAGAGCTGACCTTGGCCTTGACTGTCTCTGCTGCTGATCGAGCCTTGTTCGATGCATCATCTGCTGCAGCTTTTGCCTGGCTTGATGTCGCGTGGATTTCAGACTTGATGTGTTCTGCCTTCGCGTTCGTGCCAGACGCAGCCGAGTCGTCGACGGAGATCACTTTCTGGATCGCGCCCTCGGCAGCCTCTCTAGGGGAGCTTGCCTTACCCGTTTGGACTGCGTTCTGTGGAGCTGCAGCGTCATCAGGGTATATGGGAGCTCGCTCCTTGGCTTGCCCGACGTGCTTCGCTGTAACGAGTTCTTCGGATGTGTGTCGCACAGGAAGTTGTATCAATGGACGCTTGCTCGCGGCATCGGCATCGTCTGTCAGAGGCTTGAGTCGTTGCTGATCACGATCTACGCTCTCCTGAGATGCATGCTTTTGGGCGTTCTCTGGTGTTGCATCGCCAGTCAGCCCGCGCTCCAGAGTGTCCAGAGGACTTTGCACCACGTTCTGCGTGTTGCTTGAGCGCTCTCCGTAGGATCCCTGGTCAAGCTTTGAACGGTAGCGCTTCACTAGATCCAGTGTTCGTTCGAACATCTGCGGTCCAGAATATCCTCCAACCTCGGAGAGCGTCTTGGCGTCGTTGGCAGGCAGAACATAGCCTTTCGGGATTGGATCAGGTCGCTTTTTCGTCGTGTTACCCACAATGACACCGTCGACACCGGATGACCAGATTGCGGTGCATATTCCCTCTATTTGTGCATCGGAGTCTTCATCAGGTGAGACCTTCACCATGACTGCCGGTTTTGTCTTTCGGTCGACAGACTTCGCTGCCTCCACGACAGAGGACAGGATTTTTGTCAAAGGCTTCGTTGCTTGCAGATCGCGCAGACCGGGAGTGTTGGGCGACGAGACATTGACGACCAAGATATCAGCATACTTTGCGAGGTGCTCGACACAGAATACATAGTCTGCGGCGATGGCGGCTATATCGTTGTCTGGAGTGGTCTTGTTCTTTGCGACCTGCACAGCAAGGAGCTTGCCATCCATCAGACTTCCAGGGGGAACACCAGCTTCGCCATCGAGTATCCTACGTTCTGACTCTGCCTCCAAGCCTAATCCATTGTCGTAGGCATACTGCCTCACTCGTTCCCGTAATTGCATAGCGACATGCTCGGCGCCCTGCGAATTCAAACCATATCTGTTGATCAGGGCATTCTGGCTCGGTATCCGAAACACTCGAGGCTTCGGGTTTCCTTCCTGAGGAAGAGGTGTCGCGCCTCCGACCTCAACAATCGCAGGCCCCAACGCGAACAAGGCGGAAGGGATCTCGGCATCCTTATCTATGCCTGCCGATGTTCCAATTGGGTTATCCAGGATGTGCCCAAAGACCTCAATTTTTAAGTCGCCCAGTGCCTTGTCTGCATTCCCTCGTTCTCTGGGAGCTAGCCCGAAGTCGTGGAGGGCCTTGATATAGCGAACACCAGCATGGTGCGCTTCCTCTGCGTCGGAGTGTATGATGCGTACGAGCGGAGTCACGAGAAATTGGTGGATGCTTGCGCGCGTGTCGGTCACGTAGAGGTAGCCAAAACTCAGCAGGAGAACCAGACCGGTGCCATAGACATATGCAATGAACCGAGAACCGATATTGGCTGTTGCAACTCCTGCTTTGATTGCCTGCGCTTTTGCCTGAGAAGCAGTGGCGCCGGTGGCCTGTTTTGCCTGCTCGCCGGTGGACTCGTATCGCCGTTGCAACCGGAGATGCTGTACAGTTTGTTGTGACTGGCGTGGTCGGCGGGATTCGAGTGACAATTGTCGCTGCCATTGGCGCTGTACACTACGCCATTGCGCGCGGTTGAGGCCGACGGACTGCCGCACGGCGTGTGCGGAAGCAACAAACAGCCTCTGCGCGCCCAGCATCGTTGCTGCGAGGTGTCTGACGAGTGTTCCAAGTCATCAGGTGGACGTGGAAGTGAGGTAACGGCACGCGCGAGGACGGCAAGACGGTTCTTCCCGCGTCCGTGCGTTACTCCATAGACACTACTCGCACATGACGACCTGAGTCCCATGAACATCCTTCTCAACAACTACGATGAGCCGATCATTATCGGCTTCGGATAATGCGGGAAGTTCGGCAAGCAGCTGGCCTCCGCCCGGGTTGGATAGACGATTTATACAATTTCCGCACGAGAAAACCATGAAGCTGCGTCGCTCAAGATAGAGTCGTAGCTGGCGGCGAGAAGGAAAGAATATGAATGTGGATATGCTTGCAGCACCAGACTCACTCTTTGAACTATAGGAATAGCATGCCACAGACGTGGCTGCATACGGAGTCTGTCATAAGATATCGTGTATACCCTGCTTTACCCCATGTACTATATAATTGTCCCGTGTCGTATGCTCTGTCTCTCCCCATCCATTGCTGGCCGCTACGAGCGCACCGGCTTGTAAGCCCAGGAGGACTGCGTCACGCCAGTCTAGATCGCTACTTGGCGGGCGAGGATGAGGAGTGCTCGCGAAAACGGGTTGGCTCAAATCCACCCCTCGTTCCAGCTATGTATCAAGTTTTGCAATGCCATAGCAGCGAGACGAGCATCAGCCATATTACTTACATAATCCTCCTCGAGTCGATCTGGCTCTTTCTCAGAGTCATGTATCATCTTGCGTCTACCATGGCAGTCTCTGCCGGGGCCTTGCAAGATCTTCCACTGATTAGGACTCGGCTGACGAGGCTTGAACTTTGGGTCTTTGTCTTTCGGTTTCTCGACGAGGTCGTGATGAAGGAGACGCATCGCAGTCATCACTTGGTGAAATATCCTGCATGAGCGAGCAGAATTAGCACACTACTTCAAAGCTTGTCAAGGGAGATACTCACTTCACTGCCTCCCGCTCGTTGAGCAATTTGTTACCGACCAAACTGGGGAACATCGTACAGTCAAACTTCTGCTGTTGTTGCGCCATGATCCGGCAAAAAGTGAAGAGCTTCTTCTTGAGAACGGTCTCGTCGGTTGTTACCACTCGTGTCTCATCGGTGAGAACAATTAGCTTCCTCTTGATCTGCATCTTCTTCCTCTTTTGGGCAGCCAAGCTCCTGCAGCTTGTCTTGATTTCGCCCTCTATATCCATTAAATCCTCAACCAATCGACGCACCGTAGGCTCGTTCTTCTTTCTTTCTAGCTTTCGCTGACCTTCGATCCTATTCGAGTTTTCCAGGCACCATTCTTGCAACCAATCGAACATATCCTGCTTGAGTCGAGTTTCTTGATAAGTGTTTCTGTCCTCATAATAATAGCTCCGATCGTAGGGTCGGGCATCGTCGTCAGAGTCACTGACGGACACTGTGTTGCCATAAGGATCCCAGCTGTAGTATGTCACACGAGTTGACCCTTTTCTGCCATAGTCGAGCTCATCATGGGCTGGCATGAAGCCTTCGGAAGAGAGTATATTTCGAGTTCCCTGAGCCTTTCGGCAATTTTCACATGAGGCGTATGCACGTGAGCCATTGTCGGCTTTGTCTTTGAGTGAAACGATCTCGCTTTTGAGTTTTTTTATGCGCGTCTTTTGAGCATCGATGATGACAGCAAGCTTGTCACGCTCCTCTTTCCGTTCTAGTACAATTCTTTTCGCCGTCTCTCCCGTCGACTTCTTGCTGGCTTCGACTAGCTCTTGTATACGAATCTTGTGACGCTCGATATCACCAGCAAGCGCGTCATGGCTCTTGCGCAGCTCTTTATTCTCGTTGGCAATCTTGTTCTTCTCCTCATTCAATCTTCGAACCACGGCAAGGTCGTGTCCATGCTGAACCGGTTCTGTAGCAAGACTATGCGCGGCGTCAGGCTGCAGTGTTTTTGCTAAAAGTTCGGCGTTTTCTCTCTGAAGCTGCAGTTTTTCTTGCCCGAGACGAGCAACATCACTGCTGAGCCGCGCATTACTACTGATCTGAAAATGGTAATCGTTGAGCAGGGCCTGATGTTGCGTCTCTAGCCAGGTGAGACGAGGATACGGGTCAAAGCCGCGAGATTGCTGCTGCTGCTGGTGGAATGGAGGCGGATGTGGTGCATGCCAATGCCCAGGTTGTGACCCTTTCGAAAGCTGTTGTGCTTGTTCTTGCTCTTGTTGCTGTTGCAAATCCATTGTTGTTGATGTTTCCTGTCACCTCTTAGCGAGCAGAAGAAAATCGATGTTGTCCTAGTCGCGTCGACGCGTCTTGGGTGGACAGAGTTTAGATGACGCAATATAAACACAAGCTACACGTCGTCACGGGACCATGCGCGCTCCGACAATCGCGATACATGTAGAAAGTGCCTCTGCTACCCAAAGTCACCGTAATCTTTCATCACAGGGATCACTTCATTCTATCGTATATCTTCTTCTACTGCTTTCCTTTCCGTTCCCACAATGCTGAAGTACAATCGGCACGACAGAGAGAGCGGCATCAGACAGGTTGTCACGACCTAGTAGTAGGACATGGTCCTCGAACTCACAGCGTACAGATGGTTGCCTGCGTTCTGTTGGCTCGGATCGCGTTGATTATTCGGCAGCGGCTCGATCCTGTGATGACATCCTTTGTGATGTCAATTATCTCTAGCGAGCTCTCGGCCTGAAGATGCGGTGATAAAGGCTCTCGCCAGTACGACTACATGTAGTCCGTCAACAAGGGTTTTTTTGTCTCTCTGCGTGCTTCGTCATTTGGACGCAAGCTCGCATTTAGGCGCGGACTCTTGAATCTACCTTATCGAAGGATCTTCTCTGCGCAGACCTTGCAGCGCCCATATGTCGATGTGAGGGGATCTGTGCACCAAGGCAATGAAGATTTAAGTCCACGGATGATGCACAATCGCATGCACTCATCGCGAGGCTTCAGCGCTTCGCACTTGGTCTGCCTGTGAGACATAATGGGTTTGACTGCAGTAGAAAGCTCCCGTGTTCCATTTTCATTGTTGCCGGTCGACCCGAAACCACTTCTTCCATGCCTGCTCCCAGGGTGCACACCTATACACTCATCTTCATTGCAATCGGCTTGTGCGGTTCATATCCAAGCACTTTGATATCTTCTGGCTTCCACCCATCAATGCTGCAGCCCATCTCCTTGGAGATCTCCAGGGAGGGAAAGTCTTTTGGCTCTCGTTGTAGTTGAACTTCGAGAGCTTCCTTGTGATCTAAATAGACATGTGCATCCCCCATGGTATGCGTTAGACTGCCAGGCACCAGATCTGTAGCTCTTGCGATCATGTGCGTGAGCAGAGCATAAGAAGCAATGTTGAAAGGAACGCCCAAGCCCATGTCATTGCTCCGCTGGTATAACAGCGTATGCAGGACGCCTCTCTTACTGCCATCTTCCCTCGTTCCAGCACTCTGAGGGAACGAGACGTAGAACTGGGCGAACATGTGGCATGGCGGTAGAGCCATCTTCTTCATGTCTGCAGGATTCCATGCGGACATGATGATCCTCCTGTCATAAGGATTTGTTTTCAGCTTATGAATGACTTCGGCCAGTTGATCTACGCCCTGCCCAGTGTAGTCCGTATGGCAGTCCTTATATTCTGCTCCAAAGTGTCTCCACTGAAAGCCGTACACTGGCCCAAGGTCTCCTACTTCACGGTGTGAGAGGCCAACGCTGTCCAGGTATTCGCGGGATCCATTTCCGTCCCAGATGTGCACATTCTGATCTTGTAGGGTCTTAGCATTGGTATCTGCTGCAATGAACCAGAGCAGCTCCGCCAAGACTGCTCGCAGGAAGACACGCTTTGTTGTCAAAAGTGGAAGGATCAGAGTGCCGTCTGGTCTGGAAAGAGTGTAGCGATGTTGAGGTGGGAACGGGACAGATAACGTGCCCGTGCCTGTGCGATCAGGACGATGTTCCCCAGACTGAAAAATATCGCGGATGAGGTTCAGATATTGGTATTCTTCATGTGGCTTGCTGTGACCGTTCGCACCCTTCACGTTGATCTGAGGCTCAATGGCTGTGTTGGCCTCGGCCTCGACCGCGACTGCGACCATGTTGTATGATTCGTTGTGTAGGTGACGACAGCGGCGATGGCGGTGGAACAGTACATGTACTATGGGGTGGTGAGGGAGAGAGGCTGGAGAGACAGAGACTCCAAGTCAGAAGAACGAGACGCGTCGAAGTGTTACGCGCCATCCCTGCGAGCTCTTCCGACGGAGCGACCCTCCCGCGACTGCCGAGTCCGATGACCTCAGCGCCCGTGCACAAGCACGAGCATGGCACTCATGTGAAAGAGTGGAGGTAGAAGCCAAGCCGACATGAGTCTTGCATTCTCGCGTCAATACTCCTTCCTACTTCCATCATCATGGCTGCCCAACGGCATAGCTGGTGGTCATATGCCCCAGACATATTGATGGGACTCGCAGTCGTATGTCAACCCATGATGCCACGTGACACCGAAATTGGCTAACAAGCGTGTGTATGTACAGCCGGTGCTTGGATTCCTGTTCGCGCGCCAGGTCATCGCCTTCCTCGATCCCGACCACAAAGCGAAGCAGGAGGCCCAGCAGAAGCAGGCAGCCGTCGAGTCACGCCTCCACGCCCTCTTCTCCGATCGCGGCCGCGCCGACGAGGATGCCTACGACGACGACGAGGTGGGAGGAGAGGGCGAGGGTGAGGGTGAGAGCGGAGAGTCAGGGTACCAGAGGAGGCCGAAGAGGCAAGAATTGTCATTGAACACCTATGAGCAGACCATTGCCTCGGAAGTAGTGGAACCTACCGCGATTCCCGTGACATTCAATGATATTGGGGGCCTGGAACAAATCATCGAAGAACTGCGCGAGGGCGTCATCTATCCCCTGATCATGCCTCAGTACTACAGCCACTCGAAACTTCTAAGTGCTCCGTCGGGCGTCCTGTTGTATGGTCCACCTGGATGTGGGAAGACGATGCTGGCAAAGGCACTCGCACGCGAAAGTGGAGCCTGCTTCATCAATCTACACATCTCCACATTGACCGAAAAGTGGTATGGTGATAGCAACAAACTAGTCGCGGCTGTCTTCTCCCTGGCGCGGAAACTCCAGCCATCAATTGTGTTCATTGACGAGATTGATGCTGTACTCGGACAGCGACGAAGTGGAGAACATGAGGCCAGTGGAATGGTGAAGGCGGAATTCATGACACATTGGGACGGTCTTGCATCATCAACAGCAGATGGGGGAAGCCAGAGGATATGTATACTCGGCGCGACGAACCGAATACAGGACATTGACGAGGCGATTCTGCGACGTATGCCTAAGAAATTTCCAGTCAGCTTGCCAAACGCCGCACAACGACGACAAATTTTCGAATTGACTCTGCGAGACACAAAGATCGATCGCCGCGTTCTTCCAAACGGATTGTCAGCTTTTGATCTGGACGTCCTCGTGCGCGCAAGTGACGGCATGAGTGGATCGGAAATCAAAGAGGCCTGTCGAGACGCTGCCATGGTGCCCATAAGGGAGTACATCCAAGGACAGCGAGCGAGCGGGCAGAACATGTATAAGAAAATCAAAGGAGATGCCGTCAGAGGTCTGCAGACGCAAGATTTCTTTGGACCACTGGGTGTTCCGCAGCTGCGACAACTAGAATCAAAAGACGAAGGTTCCGATCACCACAGTCATAGCACGGAAGAAGTAGAGGAATTTGACGACTCTGAGGAGGTCGTACGTCAATGAGGCGATGTTGATACCCCCGGACATCCAGCGGTCGATTCTCCTGCTCATACTCATACATACATGTACACAGCGCAATCAAGGTAGTGCACCAGCGTATGCAAGCTCTGTGAGCGCACAGTCCAGCTAATCCCAGTGCAATCGCTCATAACCAATGTTGATTCCACGTTTGTTTCCAGCCATTGAGAACCTGGCATGATACACCGTAGCATGCAGTATCTCTCACCCCCAACACTTATTACATATATCTTACAAGTCCACACTTTATTCAAGGATATACTTAGAGAAAATAAGGAATTTCGGGGGCGAGGCCTTCACAATCGCCTTGTATTGACCTTGTCAGGATAGAGGAAGAAATATGATTCGCCTTCTACCTTACCCAACTATCACCACCGCCGCCTCATGCCAGCCAAGGGGAATATTGCTAGCAATAAAGTTTCTCAACTTCTGCGTTGGTAGAACAAGTGGTGTTCTTGCTCTGCAGACTTGAATATACGGTAACGCGGAGGAAGGCGTGATTGCGGATGGTATTAGAGTGACATGAAGGTAAGTCGAAACATGCGACGTGAATGAGTGGATGAGAGTAGAGAAGCACAGTGGACGATGATGTGCTTAGATAGTGGTGATGAGCATAACGAATACTTTGTGAAGAAGACTCAGGCGCTTGAGGAGCGAGTGAAGGAGGGTTCATTCGTCTCTCTGCTATGGAGGAGTCTGATTTTGAACATTTTGAATTCCAAAGTCATCATGAAGCCCTTCACTTTTTCTGCGGCTCTCCGTGATGATCCAGCTGCGTCGTGTTGTCATTCATAACCTGCTGCGCAAAACTCGACGTGTCCTGTCGTTTCAGTGGTGGCGGAACTTCAGCCTCATCATGCTTCGACTCAGGCGGATCCGCACCAGGTTTTTCTGTGAATAAATCCATTATGGCGCCTTTTCCCGTCGCGCGCTGGTAAATGGCAAAGGTGGTGCCGAACTCTCGATTCGCGCCTACTTGGATGGCTTTGAGGAGCTCGACGGCGAAGTTCTGGCAGTTGTTGCTAATAAGATTGTATGCGGGGCGTATTGTGCGCCTAGCGGAGAGGAAGGGAAGCTCAATCAGTCTCGTGTTCAGGAGTGGCAGACTCCCATCGGTATTAAACATTCCACTCACATGTTATGGATCGTCATACGGCTGGCTTCGCGGATGGCTTGATCGTTGAATCTTGTCTTGCCAACTTCGAAAATGTGCCATTCGTCTCGATTCAGCTTCTCGTTGATGTAGATGATATCGAGATTCTCGTCCTGTACGAAGTCTGTCAGCCTTTCTGTTAATTTGTGAAGCGGAGAGACGCTTGGCCAGCTGGTCATACCATCCAGAGCTGATGTACATAGTCGCCCACGATTACTGCCCAATGCTGTGTCGGATCTGGGTAGTTGCCAATTTTCTGGGAGATTTGTTTCCCAATAATGGTCTTCTCCGCGAACCACTTTCCTGTGGCGCCTGCTACGGGGTGCTGCAGTATCACATAGCAGTCAGCAAGAGCTATTTATATACAGTCTCGCGTCCATGGGGCAGGACGTCAGTACTCACCCAACCTATCTCTACAGTCCGAGGCTCGCCGTTGACGAGCGCTTCGCCTTCGGGAACTACATCAGGTCGAGCACCCAGACCAGCGGCCTTCTGTAGTTCTTTCTTTGCATCATTCGCCTCTTTGGCAGTCCATGATTGTGCTTGCTTGAGGTACTGCTTCATCAGGGCCTTCTTTGAGCTCGGCGAGTCCTTGTTCTCCTCAACAGTCTCACCATCTTCGGCCGACGGTTCTTGGGAATCTTTTGGCGCATTCTTGCCTTTGTTTCGCTTGAAGATGTTCATGGTCCGGTGGTGTGTGAGAGTCCAGCGGTACTAATTGTCTGGACCCTTGTGGATCTTCTGCTAGCAGGGGTTTGTGCTGCTCGTGCCGGCCCGGCAATCAGGAACCGAGTGGATGTACCTCACTGTTGTACATGTATACTTAGGTACTGTGCAGTAGGTACATCTATGTGGGTGGTCGCAATCGACGAGGACAACAACAGGGCTTAGAATTTGAATGCGATATCGATAATGGATACGATAATGCGATGTAATGCTGTGGTTGTTACTGCATCTGGCAGGTCGTTGCGAGGTTCAGACTTCAGTGAGGTAATCGGAGGACGGTCACCACCGCGCCGAAGCCGGCGGAGTGCCGCACAACACTTCTTAAGCCGAGGAGACACAGTGTTACAGCAGGCGGGGCGAGAGGGAGTTCACTTCGCGTCGCTTTAGAACTAGCTGCATGTGGAAGACGGCGAGTCGGTGCCATCCATCTATCCTATCCTAAAGGTACAGCTCTTGGTCGACCTGTCTTCTTCCCTCATACCACGACCATGTCGACTCGCCGAATCGTGTCCAAGGGAAAGCTGCTCCAGAGCTTGACCCTCCGCCCGACTGCTCCGCCAGCAGCAGCGCGCTTCACCAGGATGCCGCACAACGCCAATGCCGGGCAGGCCGCCGCCGTACGGAGACTGCACGCCACCACCCGACACCTGCAAGGCACCACATCAGCAGCGACCACGGCGACCGAGTACCCAACCACACACGAAAAGGTGCAGCAGCCCATCAACACCCAGAACTTCATCGACAACACGTTTGTGGACTCGCAGGCGACGCAATGGATCGACTTGCACGATCCCTCGACCAACAACCTCGTCACCCGCGTGCCACAGGCCACCGACGCGGAGCTGAAGGCGGCAGTGGACAGCGCGGAGAAGGCCTTTCCAGCATGGAAGGCGACCAGCGTGCTGCACAGGCAGACCATTATGTTCAAATATGTGGCCCTGATCCGCGAGAACTGGGACCGCTTGGCCGCTAGCATTACGCTGGAGCAGGGCAAGACGTTTGGGGATGCAAGAGGAGATGTGCTCCGTGGTCTGCAGGTCGCGGAGAATGCATGTGGCATTACCACTCAGATCACTGGAGAGGTGCTGGAGGTGGCCAAGGACATGGAGACTCGCTCCTACCGGGAGCCCTTGGGCATTGTGGCGGCAATCTGCCCATTCAACTTCCCAGCCATGATTCCCCTCTGGACAATCCCAATCGCTGCCATTGCCGGCAACACAGTCATCATCAAGCCTTCGGAGCGCGACCCGGGCGCCACCATGATTCTGGCTGAACTAGCTGAGAAGGCGGGCTTCCCACCTGGTGTGATCAACATTATTCACGGCGCGGCGAAGACAGTGGACTTCATCATTGATGAGCCACGTATCAAGGCCATCTCCTTCGTCGGATCCAACAAGGCTGGCGAGTACATCTACAGCCGTGGAAGTGCACAAGGCAAGCGTGTTCAGGCCAACCTGGGCGCCAAGAACCACGCTGCAGTTCTGCCCGACTGCAACAAGAACGCAACTCTCAACGCCATTGCCGGAGCCGCATTCGGAGCTGCAGGTCAGCGATGTATGGCTCTCTCCACGCTCGTCTTCGTAGGTGAGACCAAAGACTGGGCACCAGAGATCGCCGAGCGTGCAAAGGCCCTGAACCTGAATGGTGGTTTCGAGCAAGGCGCAGACCTTGGCCCAGTCATTTCACCACAAGCGAAGGAGAGGATCGAAAGCCTCATCGCATCGGCGGAGAAGGAAGGTGCGACGATTGTTCTTGACGGACGTGGTCAGAAGCCGGCAGATGGCAAATATGCCAATGGCAACTGGGTAAGTCTTGTCACACGATTCCCCACGGACTACAAGCTAGTAACTGACTGACACATTCTAGGTCGGACCAACCATCATCGCCAACGTCACAAAAGACATGACTTGTTACAAGGAAGAAATCTTCGGTCCTGTTCTCGTCTGTCTCAACGTCCCAACTCTCGACGACGCCATCAAACTCATCAACGAGAACGAGTACGGCAATGGAACAGCAATCTTCACCGCTTCAGGCGCCA
Organism: Mycosphaerella sp. Ston1; assembly: GCA_000504405.2. Taxonomy (NCBI): domain Eukaryota; kingdom Fungi; phylum Ascomycota; class Dothideomycetes; order Mycosphaerellales; family Mycosphaerellaceae; genus Mycosphaerella; species Mycosphaerella sp. Ston1. Next base: position 22,817 of record KZ105547.1, read on the forward strand.
CAGCCGGTAAATTCCAGAAAGAGATCGAGGCCGGACAAGTAGGCATCAACGTGCCCATTCCCGTGCCGTTGCCCATGTTCAGCTTTACTGGCAACAAAAAGTCTGTCGCGGGAGGTGGCGCCAACACATTCTATGGCAAGCCCGGCTTGAACTTTTACACGCAGCTCAAGACTGTGACGAGTTTGTGGAGGAGTGAAGACGCTATCAGCACTAGGGCGACTGTCAATATGCCTACGCAGTCATAAATAGTTGATTGATGTGTTGTGAAAGCCCAAAAATGCCAAAATGAATGATGAGTGCTTGTATACCTCAGTGCCAGTACCTTATTATCATTTCTCCTTCCTTTACCTCGGTTGTTAGCATGTTATTAGTTGGTTCGGGTGACTATGAGGCCAGATGTGGGCGCGAACGGGGCTTTGAGAGGGGATTTTGCAAGAGGTTGGAATTTTATGGGGTTCTTTCTGCTGAATTCTGCTGGTAAATACCATATATAAAATATGTACGTGTTGTGTTACTAGGCCTCGATGTGTAGTCGCTATTGCAGATACATGTACTGAAATTATGAGCGCTATACGCACTCTGCGGTGAGCCCCTCGTGATGTGCCCGAGCAATTCGTTAATGTAAGCGCAAACTTCACTCAATCATCCTTTTTCCCGTCTTTTGCCCAGCTAGCTTGGATGCTAGAGCAGACGGCGACATAGTCATTGAACTTTTGTTCATTCTCAATGACACCTTCTCCCGTCCAGAACATTGTCCAATTGCTGTCTGGTATCTGCCAACTACCAGCTGCTCGCTCAAAGTACCACTTGTTGACTGGATTGTCTTTTCTGCTCCGCCAGCAAACACCGTTGGGAAAGCAGCTGCGAACCATGGCCTGAAACACGATATCTGCAACGCCACTCGATCCTTGCGATGTCTGCAGGACGGCAAACTTGTCAAGGTATGGCACCAAACGTCGTGGATCATTCACACCAGGCGGCATCTCCCAGGTCAGAAGAGCACCACCTTCGTACTGGCCGGCGACGATGATCCCGGCGATGCGGCCACTAACGCGGCTGAGATAGTGTCCGACATTCAATTTGCGTCGGAAGCTGTCTTCAATGAGATGTACCAGTCGCGGTAGATCGACTCGCGGATCTTTGTCAAGTTTCAGTGGAGTTCTTCCGGCTGCCGGCTTCTGCCAACCAAGCAGGCGATCTGCGGCAGGAATAACGCTCAGAGGCATGCCTTTCCGGAGAACGGTGCTTGCTTCTGTCATAGGCGTACTGTCACTGTCATGGTCTGGCGTATGTAGTCGTCCTGCAGGCAGGGATGACGATATCACAGGCTTGTTTGTAAGCAAATTATGGATGAGCGGGTTCTTTTGTCGCCTCGTCCCGGCACCAAGTGGCGGCATGGCTGCCTTTGCTGCCTCTGAAGAACATGCTGCCTCCTGTGGCGAGACAATGAGCCCCGAAGACGATGAAGGTAGCAAGTGTAGGCATCTGCGGACTAGCTCGAGGTTATCGCGATGCTGATCATAAACAGCGGGTCCTCGTGGACGACTGCTGTCTGCACGCGCCGCATCAGCATATTCTGCAAGCTCGCTTTCCACCTGATCGTACTCTTGCTCTAGATTGATGAAGACATGAGCGCCATGGCCTCTATGCTTGCTGGGTATGCCGCCGACAGCATCAAGCACCACTATACGGTCCAATGAGATTTCATCTGGTCCAATCGCAGCTTCTGGATTGACTGGCTTATCCTTGCCAGTCAGGTGTTTGGTCAGAGCAGCCATGATATCTGCTGCTTGTACCTGTACAAGCTGACCTTCCGGAGTGTAGGCAAGAGATGACACGATCGGCACCATACCTCGTCGCAACGGGTCCAGGATAAGGTTCGACATAGTGACTTGCAACTCTGAAGTGTCGATTCCATGCTCCCAGTGGTCCTCGAGCATTTCCAAAGCGTTGGGTACAGATCGAGCTCCTTCAGAATTGTGTCGATCTATAGCATCGCAGAGGCGATCTGCTTGCTGTGCGAAGACTCGGCGCAATGTCTTGACATCGGCCAGCTGATCAGCGTGCCCCTCGGCCTGCACGTTGCTCGTGTTGATATCTAGAACCAATATGATCGCCATATCGAGCTTGACTAGCTGGGCAATGGTCCTGGCCAGGCCGTCCAGCGTCGCATCGTCTATAGCCTCGGGTGCTTTCAGACATGCTAATGCGACGTGGAGCTCTTCCACAGGCTCTGGAATGTACTGTTCTGGTATATGATCTTGGGCGGAGAACTGCGGACTGTCTGCTATTGCCCGAGCTGGAGTGTATAGGCCTCCCAGATTGACGCCAGTCTGGTCAAGCCTGTCTTGGCACTGGCGCAGGGAGGCATTGATATTTGCTTGCTGTGCGTGATGGCTTGGTCCGAGGTAGGCAGTGGTCCGGGCAGACTGCTTGAAGCGGGCCAGGTACTGCTTGGCATCTCGTCTGGTGGCACTGGCATGCAAGACGTTGACCAGGAGTTCTCGCTGGGCAGCGGTGTCCTCGGACCTGGCGGCGTGCTTACCGTTGAGGTTGGGCGGCGTGGTCGAGTTGGAGTACACTCGCCCGCACTGGCGGAACGTCAACGTCTTAAGGCTCCCGGATGCGCTTGCCTTTCCACACGCCAACATAGAGGTAGTCATTTTCCATGTCACGACGAGACTGGCGGTGAAGTCACGAGACGAGGGGAAGAGGAGGGAAAAGGCTGCTCTTCAGCGGCGATGCATATGGAATCTTCGGTCGCAGCCGAGGTGGATCCGCGTGGGCAGCCTCGCCGTGGAACGAGGCTGGCTGGCAGACGGAAGGGCGTGTCGTGAAAGTTGAGAGATGATGTCTACCTACCTTATGTAAGGTATGGTACATGATCCAGTGCCATTTCTGTAATCTAATCTTTTAATCTAATCTGATCAATTTCGCCACCATCATGTGTGCAGTCTTCTGACGGGAATCGCAACCTTGGACGGGACATGCCATATCCTCGCTTGTTCAAGAGTCCGGACGCTTAGCGTAGTGTCGCCAGCGCAAGACGGAAATTGGGGCAGGACAATAAATCGTTGTCGCTGTTCAAACAGCTTCCCGTTCGGAGAAACGTGCGGCCGTACAGGGTCCACTATGTCTTGGCATAGCATGCTCTGAAGTTGAGGTAAGGTTTGTTTACCACGCGTAAACAGAGCGACGCCTCCACTCGCGACCACAACGACGCTGACGACCACCACCACCACCACCATGCGCGCCTGACGACTCGATACGACGATAGCCCCAACATTGAACTACCGCCGCGATGCGCATCACGGAGCTCATCATTGACGGCTTCAAGTCGTACGCCGTGCGCACTGTCATCTCCGGCTGGGACCCCACCTTTAATGCCATCACTGGACTGAACGGATCCGGCAAGTCGAACATACTGGACGCGATATGCTTCTGCTTAGGCATCGGCAAGTTCGAGCTGCTGCGCGCAACTGGCGGCGCGAGCGATCTGATTTACAAGCGCGGACAAGCGGGCATCACAAAGGCGTCTGTGACGCTGGTGTTTGACAACAGTGACACCGCCAAATCGCCCATCGGCTTCGAGGATGTGCCCATTATCAATGTGACGAGGCAGATAGTGCTGGGTGGCACGAGCAAGTACCTGATCAATGGACACCGAGCGCAGCAGCAGACGGTGCAGAACTTGTTCCAAAGTGTACAATTAAATATCAACAACCCCAACTTCCTCATCATGCAGGGTAAGATCACGAAGGTGCTGAACATGAAAAGCACCGAGATCTTGGGTATGGTGGAAGAGGCGGCAGGTACGCGCATGTTTGAGGACCGACGGGAGAAGGCTCTAAAGACGTTGGCAAAGAAGCAGACCAAGGTGGAAGAGCTAGAGGGTCTGCTGAAGGAAGAGATCGAGCCCAAGCTGGAAAAGCTGCGCAACGAGAAGCGTGCTTTCTTGGAGTTCCAGAGCACTCAGAACGACCTGGAGCGGCTGACGAAGCTTGTGATTGCCTACGATTACATTAGGAGCAAGCAGAAGATGGAGCAGAGCGCGCAAGATCTTGCTGCCAAGAAGGAACGTGCTTCTGTGTTAGAGGACAGCGCGGAGAAGCTACAGCGGGAGATTGGAGTATTGGAGGAGGATAAAGAAAAGGTGCGAGCAGCGCGCGACAAGGAGCTGCGAAAAGGAGGCAAGTTTGCGAAGTTGGAAGAGGCAGTTAAGGAACATTCCATTAGCCTAGAGCGTCTCGAAACGAAGCTGGAGCTCAAGAAGGCGTCGATGGCCGAGGAGCAAGATCGCTTGCAGAAAGTGCAGAAGACAGTCGCGGAGCTGGAGAAGCAATTGGCGCAGAAAACAGAAGCTCATCAGAAACTTCAACAGCAGTACGAGACTGCAAATAAAGAGCTGGTTGAACAGAAAGCGGAAGTGGACAAGAAGGAGGAGCTGCTTCAGACTTTACAAACTGGAATTTCTTCCAATGCTGGTTCTGATGGTGGGTACGCTGGTCAGCTGTCTGCTGCTCGTGATAGCGCATCGAAAGCAGGGACCGAGATCGAGCAGTCGAAACTCAAGATCAGCCATCTCGAAGCTCGCATCAAGGAGGACGAACCTCGAGCGAAGAAGGCCGAGAAGGAGAATTCGGGATTGCTGAAGGATCTGGAGTCGCTGCGAGCACAAGCAACGAAGCTACAGTCGCAGCTCGACAAGCTTGGATACCAACCCGGAAAAGAAGAAGAGCAGCAGATGGAGAAGACGCAACTCGAAAAGCGCATACGAGTATTACAAAGCCAAGCTGAAGGTCTGCGGAGACAAGTCGCGGGTTTGGAGTTCTCATATTCAGACCCAGAGCCAAACTTCGACCGAAGGCGTGTCAAAGGCTTGGTCGCACAACTTTTTAAGTTGCCAGAAGCTGCAACAGAGGCAAGTACGGCGCTTGAGATTTGCGCTGGTGGCCGCTTGTACAACGTGGTCGTGGACTCTGCAAAGACCTCATCTGCCCTGATCGAGAAAGGCAAGCTCCGTAGACGAGTGGCAATCGTGCCGTTGGACAAGATCGATGCTTCTCGAGCGGACTCTGGGAGAGTCAGTGCGGCCAAGCAGCTGTGCCCTGGAAACGTCCATCTGGCAATCAACCTGATCGGCTACGAGCACGAAGTTGAGAAAGCAATGGAGTATGTTTTTGGAAACACCCTGGTCTGCGCAGATGCTGCCACTGCTAAAAAGGTCACCTTCGATCCTGCTGTGCGAATGCAAAGTGTGACTGTCGAAGGTGACACATATAATCCGAGCGGCACGCTGTCTGGTGGGTCTGCAGCGTCCGGGAGCGGTGTCCTACTGAAGCTTCAGAAGTTGAACATTATCACGGAAGAGCTAGAGTCGGAACAGGCAAAGCTTACAGCTCTCGAGGACTCTATGGTGCGCGATGCACAAAAATTGAAATCTGCGCGGCAATCGAAGCAGGAGTTGGACCTGAAGTCTCATGAAATTCAGCTGGCAGAGTCACAGATTGCTAGCAATTCCTCGAGTAGCATCATCGCATCAGTCCAAGAGATGAAAGAAACCATAGCTGCGCTGAAGGGCAACATCATTGATGCCAAAGCCCGGCAGACCGAGGCAAATGCTGAGGTGAAGCGCATTGAGAAGGACATGAAGGACTTCTCTTCGAACAAGGGCGCGAAATTGGAACAGCTGCAGACTGAGCTTGACAAGCTAAGAAAGGCCCTAACAAAGACGCAGGCCTCAATCAAGCCTCTACAACAAGAGGTTCGCGATGCGAGCATTGACGCTGAGCAGACGGGCGGGGATCTTTCCACGGCGCAAGAAGAACTCCATGACGCCAAAACCACTCTCAAAGGCCAGCAAGAGGAGCTGAGCATGGACGAAAGCGAGCAGAAGCACATCCGTGATCAGCATGCACAAGCCGAGGCCGCGCTCGACGATGAAAGAAGAAAGCTTAGCTCCTTTGACGACGAGATTGCTGACCTTGATCGCGCCGCTAAGCGTAAGAATCAGCAGATCTCGGACGAGAAGATTGAAGCCCAGAAGCTCGGTCATGCCATTGAAAACTTCGCCAAGGTCCAATTAGGGGCCCAGCAGGCAGTCGCAAATCTTGAAAAGGAGTACGACTGGATTCTCGAGGAGCAGTCGTCGTTTGGTCGCGCAAATACGCCCTACAACTTCCACGACCAGAACATGTCGGAATGCCGATCGAATCTGAAGAATGTAACAGAACGCTTCACAGGCATGAAGAAGAAAATCAACCCTGCAGTCATGGCCACGATCGATAGCGTGGAGAAGAAGGAGCGAGACCTGAAGAACATGATGCGAACAGTTATTCGAGACAAGAAGAAGATCGAAGAGACGATCATCACTCTTGACGAATACAAGAAGGAAGCGTTATTCAAGACCTGGTCCAAAGTCAATGAAGACTTCGGTCTCATATTCAATGACCTTTTACCTGGTAACACAGCCAAATTGGATCCTCCCGAAGGCAAGGAAATCAGCGACGGGCTTGAAGTCAAAGTGTGCTTGGGCAAGGTTTGGAAGCAGTCGCTCACTGAATTATCGGGAGGGCAAAGATCGCTCATCGCCCTTTCTCTGATCTTGTCGTTGTTGCAATACTCGCCCGCGCCCATGTACATCCTGGACGAAGTCGACGCTGCGTTGGACCTTTCGCATACTCAGAACATTGGGCGACTCATCCGGACGCGGTTCAGAGGCAGTCAGTTTATCGTCGTTTCTCTGAAAGATGGCATGTTTGGAAATGCCAACAGAATTTTCAGGACGAGGTTCATGGACGGCACTTCGGTCGTGCAGGCATTGACGCCGGCTGATATGAAATGATGAGGTGCAGTGGATTGGAGTTGGTATACCTTGGGAAAGACGTATTTGGCGTGGAATATTGATATGTTCATATCTCGTAGTCTGTATAGACATGTCGCGCTGCACACTGTAGCTTGTGCTGGGAATCCATAGCAGGCGCTGAACCGCACAGAGGTAATCCTGCTCAACGTTTACTCTGGCCTACACATTTGCGCCACATTCCCATAAACCGAACCACTCGAGCTCGTCACGGGGCAGCAATAGCCAGCCATGGCGTTGCAATATTGACTATTCGCTGCACCATAGTGAGTGCCCTAGTGTCAGGACTAGAGTTGTGGCCAGCGATATGCGATAGTACCTCCATCGTCGGACGAGGTTACCAAGGGGCTTTGGACAGAGACCCACGACTGCCGTCAATGAAAGAGCACCCAGCATTTCACTCTGTGGAATCTCCAGAGGAAGGCAACGAGGGGAAAAGTACCTATACCATTCGTCGCATGCTGGCTCCCATGACATCGCGTTCCAGGTATTTCACGACTGAAGGAGCTACTTATATAAGTGGAGCCGCGCTTCAGGTAGGTTCACCTCTGGTAGCAGCAGTTTTACTCGCTTGGTCCGCCGTGTCCGTCGTCGTTGCGGGGGAAGCAAGTCCTTTGGCAGCAATCGCACGCTCATCCGCCTCTTCCCAGCCGAATTCATCAGCGTCTTCGTCCGAGTCTGCGATTTCCTCGTAGAGTCGTTTGCGCGCTGGTTTGGCGGGGATGGAATTATTCTTTTTCGGCTGCGTGGCAACAGACACAGGCACAGGTGATGAGCTGCTCGTCAAATCGATTGTGGTGTGTTTGGGCCGTAGCAAGCCTTGCGCTGTGATGTCGAATGCTATGGCGTTTCTAACGTCTGCAGTAGGATCGAGTGGCATCAGATTCCGGCCTTGGCACTTCTGTACGCTTGCAAACCTCCCAGCGAAGTCGCGAAAGACTACGATTCTGGACCAGATTCCGTTCTCCCATTCAGCGCCGCCGAGACCAGGACCGATTGCTGCTGCTAGGCCGTCGTCGGCGCGCATCTTGGAGCTACATCCCGTCGTGACAATGACCGCCGTGTTGCGCAGAAGTGCAAGCTTGCTCAGTGCGGTTACGAAAGTGCCTAAGATTGCATATCTTCGCCCTGCCTGCCACTTCTGCTGCTCAGTTCGATTGCCATGTCCGTACGGCACGCGCGGATAATCAACATTAAGGAGAGCCTCCAGTCCGTCCAGGACCAGCAATGTAGTGTTTTCGGGTGGAAATGATGGCGGAGGATGTAGAATCAGTGCAAGCAAATGCGAGAACGTGGGAACAGAGAGGTAACGAAAGCACTCGCGAAGGACTTGCTCTTCAGATCTGCCTTTGGGCAATCCACTGCTAGTGAGAACGCTCAGCTTGCGTGCACATAGGGGCGTGGCACAATCTTCTGTCTGTCAGCACTCTAAGTCGTTGCCATGACACTGATTATATCTGCTCATGCACGTACCAATCCAAGCTACAGTGCCTCCCATCGCAACGGCCTCAGCAGCAGCTTGGAAAGCAACCGCAGTCTTCCCGGCGCCTGTAGGCCCCCATATCTCAGCGATCTTGCCGCGCTCGAAGCCAGCACCGGCGGACGGGTTATTCCCAGTCAACGCGTGATCGAGATATGGGATGCCGCTTGAGATTGCCGATGTGCAACTTGACCCAATGACTTGGAGAGCATCCGCGGCGGACTGCGTGGCGAGGCGATCTGTGGGGTTGCCATCAGCGGCATATCTGATGTGGTGTGGTCAAATATGAGCTCGGCTTACGCGTGGATGGGCCTGGCTGTGCTTGTGAGCCAGAGCCAGAGCCGGCTGAGGAGGATATGGTGATGATGGGGTTGTCGACAGACATCTTATCTTGGCGTCACATGTGCCCGGTTATAGCCTGTAGCCTGTTGTCACTCTAGGTAGGAGAGGGGAAAGACAATTTACTAGTAGGTGCCAAGGATGGGAGACGCGATTTGACGCGTTCGCGTTTAGATTAGAACCTAGGCAGTTCTACGCCACTGCCAAGCCTGCTCTTGGAACCCTGCTGGCCCTGCTTCAGCTTCAGTTGCTTAGCTTCACTGACATACATGTATACCTCCCATACAATAATAATGACAACGACATCAACGACACCCTAACCGTCAATACGCTCATCACGTGAGCGAGCCCGACGACACGCTGCCATATATTCAGCCTTGCTGGAGCATTGCTGGAAAACAGGCATATTCAGTCCGCTATCGTGGTAGACATGTACTAAGCATAATCGCCCGTTGAGAGCGCATGGTCCCTTTGGACATTGATACGACCACGCTCAAGATTCGGCCCATCTCAATTGCAACCTCCCTTGCGAAGCACGTGGAGACCGAGATCAACCTGAAGTGTGGCGGTGCAGTGAGTTCCATTCAAGGCTTGAGAAGACAAGCGAGACAGGGCTTGATTGCGGAAGTTTGGAGATGAAATGCTGAAAAGGAGCCTAAGTTGGTGTTGATAAGATACACTTGGTATGAAAGGCTCGCATGGCGGACTCTGAATCTCTGCGTTGCCAGAAATTGGCGCATGCTTCACATCAAAAGAGAGATATGCAACGTGCACGTCGCATCGTATCGGAATCAGGGCTGCCGATGGTATAAGCATCGCAGTGATCTGGATAGATTCTGCGTCAAAAGTCCGTCTGGGCGTCGAGCAGTATGCCTAATGTCGTCCAGCAGCAGAGGCAAGAGGAGCAATGGCGCAGGAACATCTTGCAGATGATCGCTGATGGAGGGCAGACAGTTGGGCACTCAATTTCTTGGACTTCCTATGCTGACGTGTAGCTGACCTAGATTGAGTAATGAGTATGGGTCTGGTTGGTTTGTCGAGTCGAACCATTCTGTCGGAGCCCATTTTCTCAACTATGGACCTCACCCTTGTCGCACTGCCAAGTATCGCTGCTCTTTTTCCCAACCTCAACTCAACGTCAAGACGGACCGACAATGAGTGGACATGGTCTCCTTCCAATCGACCGTATCATTGTGATACGTAGATGCTTGTCGCTCCGGCAGAGGTGGTCTTGGAAGCGACGAACCGGCATGCGACGGCCCGGTCTAAGCTCACTGATTCACTTGCATGTGACAACATTTTGGTGGAAAGCACACCATTGTCTGCCGGGGCACCTTTTCAACCATTTTGGCTGCTCGGAACGCTTCCTCTCCAAACTCAAGGGCATGCCAAGCGCGGCTCACCTACCGGTTCTGTGCGATTGTGCTGGGGATAAGGGATCACATCAGATTCATCCTATAGCAGCCCTGTATTTCTCCGCCACAAAGTCGTCGGCGCCCACATCACGAACGCATGCTATCGCCATGGGCTATTGCATAAGACCAGACGCTTATTGATCATACCTTGCCGAGCATGCAGCTCGTGCCTACCACGTGGCTGTCTGTCGGATACTATAAGTAATAGCTTGAACGCTCAATTGGGACCGTGGTTGGTACATACATTGCTCTTCCTCCGCGTCGCGAACATGTCCGCCAAGGATGCCATTGATAGCTCCAAATCATTAGACGGGACTACACCGTCTCTGCGATCGGAGGAGCTGGTCGTGGGCGATTACGGAAGTGACAGCAATCATGTCTTTTCTGACCCGAGCGTCGCAGATTATTGGCGAGGTGTCTACGAGAAGGCCAAGTATGAAGGTCGTCATCGCTTCGATCCCACTCTCACATGGAGCGCAGAAGAGGAGCGGAAGTTGAAACGCAGGGTGGACTGGCGTATCATGACTTGGTGTTGGCTTATGTTTATGGCCTTGGACCTGAATAGGAGAAACATCAACAGAGGTAAGATACTCGATGATCCTTTGAAACGAGGCTCTGCTTCATGCGTTGCTAACGACAGCTCTGTAGCCATCAGCGACGATATGCTCACGGAACTCGGCATGGACACGGACGATTACAACACGGGACAAACAATCTTCCTGCTATCTTTTCTGGCTGCCGAACTTCCCTCCGGTCTCATTTCGAAAAAACTGGGACCTGATCTGTGGATTCCATTCATCATCACTGGTTGGTCTATCACGTCGGCGGCCCAGGCTGGCTTGAAAAATCGTGCAGGCTACTACGCTTGTCGGTGCATCCTTGGTCTACTCATGGGTGGATTTATTCCTGATACTGTGCTCTATATCACATACTGGTACAAGAGCAAGGAGCTGCCTATTCGTCTGAGTTGGTTCTGGACTGTGCTGTCCACCTGCAACATTGTTGGGTCACTCTTGGCAGCGGGTATCCTGCAGATGCGAGGTCTTCGTGGCTGGAGTGGTTGGCAGTGGTTATTTCTGATCGAGGGATCAATTACCGCCATTATCGGCATTGCCTCGTGGGGTCTCATGCCAGCATCGATTAGTCAAACCAAGGGCTGGCTGAGAGGCAAGAATGGCTGGTTCACAGAACGCGAAGAAGCCATCCTCGTCAATCGTCTCCTGCGCGATGACCCCTCCAAAGGCGACATGAATAACAGACAAGCCGTCACGCCGAAGAGATTGTGGAAAGCCATCTGCGACTACGATCTCTGGCCGCTCTATCTGGTAGGCCTCATGGCCTACATCCCCCCCAATCCTCCACAAAACTACCTCTCTTTCATCTTGCGACAGATGGGCTTCTCGACATTCAACGCCAACCTCCTCACAATCCCATCGCAGTTCTTATTCGGCGTCAACCTCCTCATCATCTCTCGCGTGTCAGAATGGCTCAACGAGCGAGCCCTCGTCTCGTCAATCTCCAACGTCTGGATCCTCCCCTGGCTCGCCGCACTCGTCGCTCTCGGCAGCTCAGCATCCGAATGGGTACGGTATGCTCTTCTCACCGGCCTCCTCTCCTACCCATATTGCCACGCAATCCTCGTCTCCTGGAACAGTCGCAATTCGAATTCCGTACGAACTCGAGCAGTCTCCGCAGCGCTCTACAACATGTTTGTGCAAGCGGGCAATATCGTCGGCGTCAACGTCTACCGCGAAAACGACAGACCGTACTATATCCGTGGCAACCGCATTCTGTTAGGGATCTGCTGTGCCAATATTGTGATTTTCGTCCTGGTGAAGTATTACTACGTCGCGAAGAATCAGAGGAGAGAAGAAGCGTGGGCGAGATTGACGGGAGAGGAGAAGGTGAATTATGTCAAAGATTCGAAAGATGAGGGCGCGAAACGCTTGGATTTTCGATTCACGCATTGAGGACATATACATTATATGATTCTACCTGTATAGCTTTTGTGGATACATACATGTAGCCGCTGGCAATAATATGTTGTTGGTGGCAAAAAGCCTTTCGTGGTTGTTGCCAAGCATTCTGCTGGTCGCAATTTTCCTTCACACACTCACTTTCTTACTTTATACTCCCTCAACTGACACTCCTCTCATCCACTGCAAAGACACCCCATCTCCTACGCGTGCGGTAGTGTCATTATGCGAAGTCACCCGAACAATTCACACTCTATGAACGAGCATCAGCCCTTCAAGCCCAGCACGAAGAAGAATAAGTCGACAGAACTACCTTAGGCACGACTACAACAGTCACCAAGATCATATAAGCTGTGCTGGATGGCACGATCGATCCTTGGCTCCAGCAGCGGGACACAAGATCTCTCCTTTTGCCATTTCAGATCCAATCGACGCACCCCTCTAGGGACTAACTACTACATGGTACTTTCCACGTCAGCATCACTCAGGCTACGCTCGCAACCAACAAGCTCACCATTCTCATATCTGAGATCTGCAGTGAGATTGTTCTCAGGTGCTGCGAAGCGCTGAGCATTCGAGATCAGCCTAAAACCTTGGACTCCACGAGCTCAAAGTGGCACGCACTGCCCGGAAGCTCGTGCATGCATTCTAGTATCATCGTCAGTGATACTCAAGCAATGATCCCATTCCTTCCAACCTACCCCTTCGAGCACGATGGCAGCCACGCCTAGAGTCCAGTCGACCAGCATGAGATAGCTCTCCTGTTGCCTCTGCGTCAGTAAGCCCATACAGTGGTGGAAGCGGGTGATGTACCGTGGTAACCCGTCAGACGCGCTGGGAGGTTATTCTGAAGCCCTCTCAAAGGCGCTACTTTTGGTAGTGGTTCTAACGGTGTCGCGCGCTCCGGCACAGTCTGTCAGTCCAAAACTCGACAAGGCAGGGATCCTGAAGGCGCTCACCAGCGCAATTTAGGATTGGCGCAAGGAGATCCTTCTGTGAAGCTCACTCAGAGGTTATGCTACAGCAGCCAATCCGTGCCAATCCAAGCTTGGCATCATGGCTACTGCTGTGAGGCTTATCACCTCAAGCAGCAAAGTCACAGTCTGGCCTATACATACCCTCGAACCTGTGTTGATATTGCTCTGCTACCCTCTCCAATGCGCGGCGGCAGTGGCGGACTCGGTGTCAGCGTCTGCGGCATCATCACCATTGGCATCGGCGGCGACAGCTGTAGTAGTGCAACCATCAGTGAGTCTCACTCAAGCAGAGCATCAGTTACTTACGGAAGTAAACGACCTATCGAGCATTCGAGATTGTTCTCCTCGCCCGCTCAAAGGCTCTTATCCAGCCTTAGATCCCGTCCTGCTCCAATTTATGTCCCACTCCAGATCCAACATGCTACTACGCTTCTCTCTCCCCCAACAGAACGCAGCAAACAAAACCAAAATCTATATAAGATCACCCACAGATGCCCGCACTACCAGACGACTTGATGCCCGTCCCCAGACAGATCAGGACTTACAACAAGGAAGAGCTGTGCTTGACCATAAGTTGCGCGTACTTCTTTAGACACCATACGAACAACCAGCCCATAGCCCGCACTAGGTCTTACGTGGCGGGAGAACCCTAGGTCTGCATTGAGTTCCGGGTTGCTTTTGCGCCTGTGCAGTCAGCTGGGAACAGGAATGGGCTTTTTGGAGATCAACTTAGCTTTGAGCGTCCCATTCGCTCGGTGAGCTTACTCTGCATGGCCTCTCAAAGCCCGCTCGGTTCGTGCAGCAGCAGTGGAGCCGTCCTCGACTTAGGTGTTGTGGGCACCGTGCCGCAGAGTTGATAGAGACTAATTGTCTCGTTGTGGGCGTGAGAATCATGCGTCAAGATTCCACTCACCGCAGTGTTCCTGAGTGAGCATGGAACAGATGGTCTGACCTGTCGCGCTACAACGACTGCCAAGATCATGTGGAGTGCGATTGTCCGACGGCTAAATGTTAGCAAGTCGACAGCAGTGGAGTGGAGATAGCGATGAACTGCATATACGTGGTCGACTCACCGCAGCTTCATGCTCAATGCGTAGTCGCATGCACGATCTTGCGTTCAGTGGTCGCTGCATACCGCCAGGCGCTGTTGCGTCGGCAAGAGAGAGAGAGGGAGAGAGGGGGGAAACACGAATTAAAGATAGGGAAAAGGAAAGAGAAAAAAGAAGTGCGCAAAGGCAAGCCCTTTTGTATCGAACCTCCACTCCACTTTTTTATGGCAAAATTAGCTACCTTACCTATCGTCGTCACCTGCTCTCTGCATAGTAAGGTATACTGGTGACGATATCCATGTTGGAGTACCGAAAAACCACGAAGCACGCGCCAGAGAAGTGAAAAGTTTGATCTTACCTACTCTCCAAGACGATATCTCAACAACAAGGAAGCGCTGCAACACCGGAATAGCAGGAGCTTCATCAGAAGAGCGTACCGCTATGCCCTGAAGCAATTTGGAAATTCTTGCTGAAAAACAATAGGGGTGTGGTTTGCGAGCCCGCAGTCTGTCTGTTCTTTCGGGTCTGTGCGTCATGACCCATGGATAGGATAGGATAGGATAAACAACACGAGATCCGCCCATGGACTGCAGTCTTTCGAGATATATCTACTGTGGTTATACTCCAGGTCAATGAGTGGCACCTTCGTGTTGTCATCATGGTCAGTCTGTCAGCAATCTGGCATCGTCGCTGCACATACATGTAGACACCTTTTACGCTATTCTTGTCTCTCTCTCAATCTGGAGCCTGTTCATCTATTTACTTACTTCTCGTGCTCGCGGTGTTGCTGATACTACAAGTTACAGATTGAGCGGCTTGAGCAGAGGACTGTTCACTGCTCGCTTCCAAATCACTCGTCTATATAGCGCTTCTGACTCGGCAGCTAGGAAGACATTGTTTCTCGCCATTGCAGCATTCTATCAACCCGGCCCAGATGAGAAAGCTCTGAGAGATGATCTGGGAGTAGGGACTTTTCACCATGGCTCCTTTCGTTGCAGAATGGCGGTATTGCCTCGAATACCGTATATATATTGGCTGACTTATGCAACGACCTTTATCCCCCATTGTAGCATGGTCACAGACTATCAAAGAAGTATTTCGATTGTGTTTGACTCCTTCGAGACGGGATGCCGAGAAAATGAAATTGGTGAACTCTTTCCGATTGTTCTTTATCCTTTGGGAAATCGTGTGCATAGGAGATCCCATCGAGTAGCGCAGCCACTTGCATAACGGCGAACCTTCTTGTATGCGGACTGTGGTCATTGCCAAGACCACCTGTCATATCCATCACCACGATAATGGGATTACAAGCAAATACATCGTTATAGCGGACTCGAAGCAGGAACATGTGTGAGTGCAGAGGACCGGCCCAGCATCAGAGCTGACCGACAACAGCGGCCTCCCAGATCCGCCACCGCTTCAACGTGCTCGTCAGGAGAAGGCCGGAAACACATCACATCGGCAATGGCGAAAGACACAGCCTGCTATACCACATTCCCAGCTCTGGCGACTACGCCACTCGCAGACATTCCGAAATCCCCAACACTCAGCGTCCAAACGGGTCCAGCGGCTTCTGCAGTAGATTAACCCCACGAAGCCTACTCAATACGCCCTGGGCGGTGCTGAAGAGCAGCTACATCAACATCTTACTCGTTTTCGTGCCCGTGGGCATTATCGCAGGCGTGTTAGACCTGCCGCCCGGAGCCATCTTCGTACTCAACTTCCTCGCCATTGTGCCTCTTGCTTCACTGCTTTCATTTGCCACCGAAGAGCTGTCTGAGGCTGTAGGACCACATATCGGAGGCTTACTCAACGCAACCTTTGGAAACGCAGTCGAGCTCATCGTCAGCATCATTGCACTGCAGAAGGACCAGTTCCGACTCGTGCAGGCCAGTATACTCGGAAGTGTGCTTGTGAATATTTTACTCGTGAATACGCACCTCCCCGTCTGCCACACACTTAATTGGGAGCATGAGTACTGATATTTTTTTTTCTTCCTCCTCCAGGTCCTCGGATGTTGTTTCATAGCAGGCGGCATTCGTCGCACCGAATCCGGTTATGATCCGAAAATTGCTTCGATCATGGCTGCGTTACAAGCCCTATCAGCTGCCTCTTTGATTGTGCCTGCTATCCTCTACCGAACGATCACGCACTCTGCAGGAGGCCACAAGACTGATATTTTGGATGTCTCGCGTGGCACATCGATCATTCTGATTGTTCTCTATGGCTTTTACCTGTACTTCCAGGTTGTATCTCACAAAGACCTGTTTCGAGACGACATCGGCGGTGATGATGATGATGATGGTGGTGGTGGCGAGGACGACGATCCTCGCGGAGCTGCTCAGAAGGAGACTCATAAGGGCGGGGAAATCCTTGGACCAGTCGGCGCCTTCGTGTGCATGACAGTATCCATCGTAGCCGTGGGCTTCTGTGCAGAATTCTTGGTCAACAGCATCGAAAGCGTCGTCGAAGAAACTGGCATGACGACCACTTTTATCGGAATTGTGCTTCTTCCAATTGTGAGCAACGCCGCAGAGCATGTCACCGCGGTGATAGTATCTTGGAAGGGAAAAATGAACCTCGCGCTGCTTGTCGACTTGGGCTCTGGCATGCAGGTGGCGCTGTTCGTCACACCTTTACTAGTGTTGATCTCATGGGCTCTCGACAAGCCCTTCAGTTTGCACTTTCAGCTCTTCGAAACTGTGGTGTTCTTTGTGAGCGTTCTGGTCGTCAACTGTCTGATCAGAGGGGGCTCGAGCAACTATCTTGAGGGCGTCATGTAAGTACCGTTACATTTCCTGTTGCCATCACGTCCCGACTAATTATTTTCTGATTGATATAGGTGTGTGGGATGGTACCTCATCATCGCCCTCGCCTTCTTCTACTATCCAGATGATGAGTGATGGTAGCAAGACTATATATATATATATGCCTTACGCAGATAGAATACATGAATCGTACAGGCCTTCTGCCAGTTCCTGATCAACGACTATTGCAAACCTGATGTGGTCTCCGTGGTGATCACCGCCAAGCACCCAAAACCTGGAATAGAAATAGCTTTTGCCTCTGTCCGGCGGAAATATATGTATTTTTGTACAAGGTCTAGTCTAGTCTAGTTCTATACAGATGGACAAAGTGCGGGGAACAATGCCATGCCAAGCGCCAACTCATCGACATCGTATACTTCTACTAGCGGAGTTGTAGATCCTCGAATCATCGTCCACCACCATCATCATTATCATCTTCGAGGGAGATGAAAATCTTCCGCGTGGTTTTAGCCGGATAACATGGGGGATCCTGAACTCGAACTAGCGGGAGAGTCTGATGAGACCGTACCCGTATCATAACACGAGAACCAAGCCCTGCAATGGCTATAATAACAATAATAAGGTATAATAAAAATCAATTGCCTCAACTGTTGACATTTTAGATCTATCTCCCCGTTTCATCTGGCTTCTCCTCCAACAGTTAGAACAACAAGCCACCATCCTAAAAAAAATCACCATGCGAATCCCCACCCATTCACTGCTCACAGCAGCACTCACCTTCTTCCCAAGCCACGCAACCCTCACCCACCGCCAATCCTCCTCCTCCTCCTCCTCAGACCCCTACATCGGCTACCTAGGAACCTTCTTCCCCGTGCAAGACGAAGCAATCTACTTCTACCTCTCCGTCGGCAACAACGCGCACTCCTGGCGCCAACTCCGGGGGTCCGCAGGAAACAGCTCTCTCCTGCGCTCTACCGTCGGAACCACAGGCGTCCGCGACTCGCATTTCGTGCGCAGTCCCGACGGCCGCAAAACTTGGCTCATCGCCACCGATCTCCAGGTCAACGCGTTCGCGGGCAAAGATTTCAACGAAGCAACGCGTTTCGGCAGCCGTTCGATCGTTGTTTGGGAATCTTCTTCTTCCGATAGAGGTAACTTGGCAGAGTGGAGTCCCGCGCGCTTGACAGTCCCCGTCGTGGATTCTAGCGCGGGGAATGCGTGGGCGCCGGAAGCGGAGTGGGATGCGCTGGTGGGGGCGTATGTGATGGTGTTTGCGGCGCGGTTTTGGGATCCCAAGGATGTGGACCGCAGAGGCCCGCAGCCGCCGAATCGCCTCATGTATGTCACGACGCAGGATTTTGTGACGTTTTCGGAGGCGAAGGTGTATGAGTTTGACGGGACGCCCGTGATTGATGCGACGTTTTGGCATGCGAGGGATGAGGGGGAGAATGTCTGGTATCGTTGGATTAAGTCGGAGGTGGATTATGCTGTGAGTGAATCGTTATCAGAATGGACGGATTGATAGGATCTGCTGCCTCCCCCTACAGTGTAGTGTGTTGACTGATGACTGCCCCCTCCACCCCAGATCTACCAAGAACGCTCAGAAAACGGTATTCTCGGACAATTCAGCCGAGTCGGTGGAGCTCCCGACTCGGAACGAATCACTTTTGCGAAACAATACGAAAACAACGAAGGCCCGCTGATTTTCCAGGATAACGTCGATCCGGGTCTCTATCATTTATGGATCGATGAGAATACGCTGCAGAGTTATATTCCAGCGACTGCGCGGACGTTGAACGATATGGCAGCGTGGACTGCTGAGTCGCTGGAGGGCTTTCCGAAACACATTAAGCATGGACATGTGATTCCTATCACGCAGGGACAGTATGATAGTCTTGTGGCGAAGTATCCGTTTGTGTAGAGAGGTTGTGTTTTGGATTTCTCTTGTAGGGACTTAAATTTCTAACAAGCTGAATCAGTTGATATGTATAGTTCTATCTCTATCTTACAAAAAAAGAGACTCATCAGCCACAGCGGACGAAGAGCAGGAGAAGAAGAAGAAGAAGAAAACTCAACAGCTCTCCAAAACCTTCACTCTTACCCCCTTCGAATCCAACCGTGGCGACGGAATCATAAAATCATGCATAATCCGCACATCCGACTCATCCGTCTTATACAACTCGAGCGTAAACCTCCGAAAGATGGTAGCAACCGTAACATACAATTCCAAATACGCCAAATTAACCCCCAAACAACTTCTCGGCCCGCGGCCAAACGCGATAAAATACTTATCCAAAGGCTTCCCTGTCGCAGGCGGAGCCGCATCCGGCAGCCATCTCTCCGGGGCGAATTTCTTCGCGTCGGGAAAATAGGTTTCGTTGAAGTGCGTGTCGGAAATGGTCATGGAAATGGGCGTGCGAGCCGGGATGGTCCAGCCGTGGTATTCCACCGGTTCGGGGAGTTCGCGAGGGTTGCGCGCTGTGACGACTCCGGAGAGCCGGATGCCTTCTTTGATGCAGCCGCGCAGATAGGGGAGTTTTTCGAGTTTGGGGTAGTCGAAGGCGTCGGCTGCGTCGGGGTCCGGGATGGCGGCGAGGAGCTCGGCGGTGAGTTTGGCGTAGACTGTCGCGTCGGAGAGGACGTAGTAGGTTACGTTGGAGAGGGCCCATGCGGTCGTTTCGGTTCCTGCGGCGAGGATGGTTTGGGCTTCTTCGCCGAGTCTGTCGGGGGTTTTCTGGGATTCGGGAAGCTGAGACTCGAGGACGGAGTGGAAGATGGTGGGGTGTTCGGGGGATTTTAAACGGCGTTGGACCTCGTCGCCGATGCGTGCTACGATAATTCGAAGATCCTGTGCGTGGCTGTTGTTAGCCCATGGGATAATGTCATGCAAGGCGGGAGGATCATCAGCCATACCGCCTGCACCTGTAGCAGTTTTGCCAGGGATGGGTTCATTGCAGTGTTCCAGTCGTCCGGGAGGCGACGGAGCACGGTATGCATCCACGGGAATTGCAGAGCAACGTGTCCGAATGCTGCCACGGCTCCGAATGCCTCGTGGAAAGCGCCCTCGAAGCCCGCTGATTCCAGGTGGTCGTAGCAGAAACCGAAGCAATACTGGGTGATAATATCACCAGTGAGCGCAGAGAACGCGAGACGCATGTTCGCAGGCTGTCCGGCTTCCTTGTATCCATTAAGTCGATCACACAAGGTCTCGATCTTCTTCTGGACGAACGGCGCGTAGGGCATGATTGCTCGGCGAGAGAACCTGGATCGACGTCAAGTTCATGTCAACGTTTGCTGAGCGACGGCGAACTCACATGGGGTTCAACGGCGCCCTTCGAATGCGGTGCAGAGAAGCATCTGCTGTCGTGAAAATGGAACGATTGTTGCCGAATCTGCCCGACATCCATTCGTATTTGTCCTGCTTGTAGTTTTTGGCGTACAGCGCGTCATTCCATTCGGCATCGTTGATATGGATTTCGTCCGGCGTGATACGAACCACCGGTCCTGATAACACACATCTTCAGCACCAGGTCGCCCCATGCGTGGAGTCGCCGTACTCACCATACTGGCGATGGAGTTCTTCGATGTGGAAGGAGAATTGTCCTTTCTTGACAATCTCATAGTAGGCCTCATACCATCTCGTGAGACCTGCAAGTTTCCTAGACAGTCCATCAGCCAGGATTCGCATGGACGAGACGGTATGGGATAGGACTTACGGGCCAGGAAACTTGTGCAGCGGATGCCTCGACACATGTCAGCACGACGAATACATTGCGGAAACCGCGCAGCATGTGCATGGTATACTGACAGAAACAGTCGATAGATCGCAAGGCAAACAAGATATCCTGCGAGACCCGAAGCGGCAAGCAACACATATGATAACGCCATGCTGCTGGGGGGAACGAAAGAGAGCCGATGTCGATGTCGATGTCAATGTCAATGTCAATGTCAATGTCAATCAATGGAGCTGGCAGCAAGAGTACAGATATCACTTCTGCGTCTAGACCTCGGATGTGAGAAAATACGCCGCAATGTCCGTCCCATCCATCGATCACCACAGCAGGCGCAATCATCGCAATCATCGCAATCATCTCAGTCGTCTGTCTCACTAAGAAACCGACTGATCATGCAACTATACGCCAACGAAGGGGGATTTTTTTTGGTGTGCTCATGCTCCCGGGCTGACTACAACAACAAAAAGCAAATGCGAAGACCTTTCGGAAATAAGATATGTGCCTAACCCTACGAGAGATAAAACCCCACTCTAATAATATCATCATCATCATCATCGTCCCCATATCTGCTTCACACGACTGACTTCTCCACGCGTATAGATAGCTCCTCCCTCGGGCTCCGACATCTCTCATCATCATCATCAGACATGACTGCCTGTGAATGAATGAGCTGGCCTCATTCAGTGCGTAAGAGATAAATGAAAAAAAAAAATTGGAGCCTAACGCTACTCGAACGCTGCAAGATTATATTAAAGGGACATACTATCAAGCGGGGACGTCACTTGTGTAACCACGCTTATTAGTAAGTAAGTAATGGACTCGGAAGAATGAAGAAAGCATAAGTAAGGTACTACTTAAGTTGTGTAACCAGGCTTAGTAAGTAAGGACTCGGAAGAAGAATGAAGAAGCATAAGTAAGGTACATGGATGGATGGATTGGTTGATTATACTGGAACTGGAGGATTAATAGAGGGCGCTTGATCTCTGTAGAAAGGAGGGATGGGAGGATACTATACTATACTATACTGTTGAGAAGGAAGAACAACTATGGAGAAGATAGATATATGCCCCATCTAGGTGCATTGTACAGAGAACCGTAATGTGTAGTTCTAGAACCTTGTATCGATCATCTCGGCAGTTTTACCCAAATAAGATTAGAAAACTGCTATAGGCTATTAGCTAATGTCTGGGATTAATGAGGTTAGGTATCGTGAGAAGCAAAGTCCGGCCTTAATGAAGTGTGAGCTAGAAAAGAGTCTTCACATCACACCGCCGAACAATCAACTATTAAGGCGGACATTATTGCTAGTTGCCGTCTACTGTACAGTACTGTACTACGGACATCGTGAGTCCCAATGCCGTTCGTCTATCTACCACGGCACGTTGTGATGCCCATTCTGGCCGTGGAATAGCCGGGGTGGAGAGTAGAATGGATAGCAAGTATAAACAAGTGTAGAGTAGGTATACACCATGTGAAGTCGAGGTGATGATATATACCGCGGCGTACTCCGGTGATGTGCCTCCATAAGGGAGGGGCCGAGCGGGCTAAATGTGAAACAGCTGCAGTTCTGGCCGATGGGCGCCAAGATTTTTCATCACACTTTAGCTTCATTCCTTTCTTCTCCCAACAAACCCACTACGGCCACCCAATGGAACCTGTCAGGCTCTCACTCCACACGCAGCGCAGCTGTGAAGTCATCATATCATCACCCAATGGAAACGGTGCCGACAAAGCCCGTCCCACCTCTTCTTGATGTCTCTTGGAGGCTAGCTATATTGGAGGCTAGCTAGGTACAGTACATACTATGCAAAACTCGCACTATGCAATGACCGCGCAAGCTTTTCTTCTTCTATACCACTCCTGTACTACTACCGCTCCGTGTAGCACAGGAATGCTAAAGTGACTGACTCAGCATCGGAATGTGAAGACGTAGAAAGACCTGCTTAACCTCCACCAGAGCGGCCAGAGGCTAGTGGCTAGTAGCTAGTGGCCATGCGAACAGAGGCAAAGCTCCCTCCAGCTCGATATGCCGTGCTGTTCTTTACTGTGTCGTTGCTCTCCGCCATCTGCAGCCATCACTTCGTCTTCGGCAAGTACATCTACCCGCATGCACCGCCTACGCTAGCACCGCCCTCACTAACGCATCGTCCATCACAACAGACGCTGATCCACACAAATGCCAAGCCCTACTTTCCGCTGGACAGTGGTATAACAAACACACATGGCTGGTTCCTGGATGCACCACGATTCGTCATGACGGCAACACCATCAATGACTGTGCTGGTGGCTATAAGCGGAAGATCGTCTTGATTGGCGACCTCCATGCCCAGAGATTATACTTTCAAATTGGTCGAAGGCTAGATCACGACATTCAAATTCCCAGCAATCGCCGACAGGATCTTCGCTTGACCAAGGACAATATCGAGCTGCACTTCTTCTATGATCCATATTTAAATGGCAGTGGCCTGAGCAAAACTGTTGCCTCCTACCACAATGGCGCTGCGGATCGGCCACTGCTTACTGTCGTCGGGGCTGGCAATACCTACGCCGAATCGGCCATGGCAGAAGACTACGCCCTGACTATCCAAAGTCTCGCCTCATCTGCTGCCACTTCGAGAGTGGGCCAGTACTTCACCTACGATCAAGGGCCCGGCGACCTTCTGCTCTGGACTCCAGCAGACGAGCCACTGCGCCAAGACTCGAGTGACAGTGTGCATCGCATCTTGAATGACAGATTGGCCGATACGGTCAGCGCGAATGTGTTATGGAGTTTCCGAGATATGATTTCCGGCCGCAAAGATCTCTACAAGGATGATGATGGTGTTCGAGTCCAGGATGAAGTCATTCGCAGACGAGTGGATGTGCTACTGAATCTCAGGTGTAACGCCCATGTTGGCAGCAAAGGCAATTTTCCAAACAGAGCTGTGTGCTGCGGTGTCTGGCGAGAACCCAACTGGGTTCAGATGAGCTTCCTAATGCTTGGCCTTGCTATCCTACCTCTAGTGGTAATTACTGATTTCAAGCTCGGTTTCCTTTCTGATTCATCACGTCCCGTCGTGCGAGCTGTCTGCTTCTTCACAGTAGCTGTATCTCTGCAGTGGATTGCGGATCGCACGCACATTTTTGACCAAGGCACAAGATTGGATCTTGTCAAGTCGAACCTATACTTCATGATTGCGACTGCTTTCGTCTTCGGCTTCGTCACAATTCGTCGCTGCAGACCTCTGCGCACCACCAGTCCTAGCGAAACACAGCCGAGCCTTCCTTTCTTGCCTCGAGATCAAACCGACGAATGGAAAGGCTGGATGCAGGCACTCATCCTCATTTATCATTACAACAAGGCCTGGAAGGACACTGAATTCTGGCAAGTCATCCGCCTCTCCGTGTCGTCCTACCTTTTCCTGACAGGCTTCGGGCATACTGTCTATTTCCTGCAAAAGAAAGACTATTCCCTTCAGCGGTTCACGAATGTGATGATTCGGACAAACCTTCTCCCGGTGACTTTGGCATATGTCATGCGGACTCGATGGCTGCTGTACTACTACATGCCTTTATCCACCTTCAATTTTGTGGTGGTGTACCTCACACTCGCTCTCGGCCGCCGCTATAATGCGTACACTGCATTTCTGCTGGGCAAGATCGCAGCCTCAGCATTCCTTGTACACATCTTCCTCACTACAAAAGACCTCCCGACGACTTTCGTCCGCCTGTTCCGAATCACCTGCAACCTGAATTTCGACTCTGGCGAGTTCTTCGGCTATCGCGTGCAACAGGACCAATACATTGTGTTCGTAGGCATGCTCGCTGCTATGCTATACATCTGGATGCGAGCTGTCCTTGAAAGTAGTGACCGGCAAGACCGACTGAGCAGAAGCTTCCGAGCGGCCTGGCCTGTCATTAAGTGGTCTGCTATAGTCCTCGCAGCAGCTATACATGCTGTCTTCTGGTACTGGATACGAACACGCATCCGAACGCAGACCCAATTTCGCACAATTCAACCTTATATCACTGGCATTCCCATACTGACATTTATCGTGTTACGAAACGCACATCCTGTTTTGCGAAACTGGCACTCTGCTGCCTTTGCTTGGCTGGGCAGGTATAGTGGGGAAATGTATGTTGTGCAAGATCATTTGTGGCTCGCAGACGACCAGGAAGCTGTGCTCCAAACCGGCCTGTTTCATGGCAATGAGACGCTCATGGGCGACAGGTGGCGAGATTTATTGCTCATCACGCCTCTCTATTTGCTCGTCTGTTCTGTCATTGGCGACGCCACCGGCGTGATTGCCAATTGGTGCACTCAGGAAGAGCCAGTAGCAGACTATGCATCGATCAGTACAAATCAACAAGTCGGAGAAGTCGAGATGGGACTCCTTGCTGGACACGGAGCAATCACTGAAGAGCACACAAGCTTGAAAAATAAGGTCTTCGACACACCACGCTGGTGGACGCAGACACAACAAAATATCTCCCTGTTGAAGATCTGGCCGAACAAGCTCAAGTACAGGATATGGCTCATCTTGGGTATCATGTGGCTTCTCAATATGGTATGTTTGCAGTGCACAGTACATGTATCTATGGTGGCTATTGACTGACTGACAACCGCACAGACATACACTTAGACGTATTTAGAGTTGATATATAGTGACCGGACTCTTGCATAGCAATTTCGAACTGGTCAGGACGCTCGTTCTGTGTCAATTGTCTACCGCAGCACCTTTCTGTAGTCTACGACTCGCTCGATGATCGGAGCATCGTCCATGCGTTAAGCGCAATATTCTATAGCGTCAACGGATTGTGTGGAGGAGGAGATACATGTGGTCAACGCTACATGATTCCATAATGCACAGTAGTGCTGTTGCAGATAATGAAATAGGAGTATTATGTGGCGAATGAGACGATGCATGGGATACTTCCATCAAGCTGGCTTCGCTCTGTCGTCTCGACGTTAGTTCTACCACTACTGAATCTAGTAAACAGCTCTCACGTTTCGGCTGATCGGTCCGATGTCGGTTTGGGACTAAATTGATGAGCTGCAGTCGCTCCACTATGCTCGAAAGGCGTGATCAACGTGCAGCTGTCGCGATAGCCCTGGTTCGACATGAACTGGGACGTATATCCAGAGGCAGTTCAGAGAACAGCAGCTTTCGGTACACAATCTCTCCTCCCTCCCTCTACATTACTTCTAATCATGCCCGTCGAATTCATCAGCTTGGCATTTCCCAATGCTTCCACCGAACTCAACCCCATCCCTGGAGCTGGAATCGAACCAGACTATCTCAAGCGATATGCTCGAACTCTAGACGACTACGGCTTCGATTATACCCTTCAGCCCTACGATTCCGGCTCATTCGATCCCTTCACAACAGGAGCCACCATAGCAGCAGCAACAAACCAGCTCAAAGTCATCATCGCTCTGCGACCCAACACCGTCTACCCAACAGTCGCAGCAAAAGCTCTAGCCACACTAGACCAACTCAGCAAAGGCCGCGCAGTCGTACACCTGATCGCAGGAGGCAGCGACGCCGAACAAGCCAAAGAAGGCGATTTCCTCCCCAAAGAAGAGCGCTACGCGCGCCTCGAAGCCTACATCCAAATCCTCAAGCGCGCCTGGTCCTCCCCGGACCCCTTCGACTGGAACGACGGCCGATTCTACCAATTCGAAAACTTCAGCAACCGCGTACGCCCCTTCAACGGCACTTCCCTCCCCATCTCCGTCGGAGGCTCCTCCGACGACGCCTACCGCATCGGAGGCTCGCTCGCCGACATTTTCGGCCTCTGGGGCGAACCCTTGAAGGAGACTAAACAGCAAATCGATCGCATCTACGCGGAAGCGGAGAAGGCGGGAAGACTGACTCGGCCGAAAATTTGGGTCACGTTCCGTCCGATTGTCGCCGAAACAGATGAGTTAGCGTGGCAGAAAGCTCATCGCACGCTCGATGCTCTGCACAAAACACATCGCGCTTCTCCTGCTACTGCTGGTGGAACGGTAAAGGCCACTCCTCCGCAAAACGTCGGCTCGCAGCGTCTCCTCGCCATTGCGCAGAACGGCGGCGAAATCCAAGACCGCGCTCTGTGGTACCCGACGGTCACTGCGACCAACGCCAAGGGCGCTTCGACGGCGCTGGTGGGGTCGTATGAGACTGTGGCGGAGTCGATTTTGGATTATGTGGATTTGGGGTGTGAGTTGATTTCGATTCGCGGGTATGATAATTTGAATGATGCCGTGGATTATGGGAGGCATGTTTTGCCCAGGGTGAGGGCTGAGTTGGGGAGGAGGGGGGAGTTGAGGGAGGGGGGGGAAGGGGGGTGGTGGTGGTGGTGCTGTGAATGGGAATGGGAATGGGGTTGGTGCTGCTTCTGCTGATTTGATTGATGGTTAGCTAGCTGAGGTAGGTAATTTATTGGGAAGTACTCGGATTCGGAAGAGTCTGTCGCTGTTGTTCTTTTTTTTCTCGTTTTGGGAGTTTGGTGTCTGTAGGTGTTGTGACCAGACTCTTGATGGACTAGGTCTGTCCACACGTGCTAGGGGCGAGAGAAGGAAGCTGCTGATATGTGAAAGGACTGCTATCTCGAAGTACCACGGACACTTGGGTATACTTCAAGATTCGACTGTACCATCACCTCTATACCAACCACAGCTGCTAATCACAGAAGATGACTGACACCAGAGATACAGGAACACTGCGGCCCGAAGATACTTTCACTCTGGTATTTCTCCGAGACTTCCAGGCTGCTCTTTTGGTAGCCCCACAAGCAGACCAGTGGTTATATATCTAGGCTTACCAGAGGTCAGCACCTATATGCTGCTGACGGGTGACGAAAATCACAGAAGATGAAAGGCAAATTGATAGACGCCAGTTGGCCTCCCGAGACACGTTCACAGACAGGTGGTTTGACATATTTATTCTACTTGACGTAGATGATAATAACAACATCATCAACCTGCCACCAACATATCGAGCTTTGCTCGCGCAGACACGGAACTCTCAGTCACTATGAGACTTCCCAATTTCCTCGTCGTCCTAGCAGGTGCTGGCACCCTTACCCTCGCCACATCAGGGACTTTCAACATCCTATCCTTCAACATCGCAGGCCTCCCAGCCTGGATCAACGACAACGGAATCCAAGGAAGTAAAACGCACGCAGCCCAGCAAATCGGCCACAGATTCGCCACCGGAGACTTCGACATCATTCACGTCCAAGTAAGTAAGCACCTCCTCACCACCAATGACTCCATCCCACTATGTACCCATCGTCCACACGCTATAGTAAGTAAAGTAAGCTAAAGTAAAGTCCCCTCTCCTCCAGGAAGATTTCGCCTACCACTCCGCTCTCTTCGCCTCCTCAGCCAACAACAATAACCACACCATCCTCACCCCCACCAGCGGCCCCATCCTCCTGGGCAGCGGCCTGAACAGCGCTCTCGCCGCAAACAAATTCACCTTCTCCTCCTTCTCCGACTTCCGCCGCATCCCCTGGGAAAGCTGCTATATCCACGAGGGAGATTGTCTCACGCCCAAGGGGTTCACGTACATGCGCGTCACGCTTGCCTCCTCCGAAGAAGAAGGAGAAGGCGTCATCACAGTGGACTTGTACAATCTCCACGCAGAAGCGGGAAACTCCGACGAAGATTTTGAAGCGCGCAGGGCGGATTTCGTGCAGTTGAAGGAGTTTATCGAACATGCTTCCGTGGGGCAGGCGGTGGTTGTGACGGGGGATTGGAATGCGTTGTATTCGCGGGCTGAAGATAATTTGCAGCTTCTACTACGGGGTGAGGAGAAGAAAACGGGGTTGAGAGATGTTTGGGTGGAGATGTTTTATGATGGGGTTGTGCCGGGTCCGAGTGATGCGAGCGAGGTGTGTAAGGTTCCTGCGACGAGTCAGAGGTGTGAGGCGTTGGATAAGGTGTTGTATCGTGGAGGGGAGAGGGTGGAGTTGGTTGCGATGAGACATGAGTTTGTGACGGAGAGGTTTCGGATGGGGGATGGGGGGTTGTTGAGTGATCATAATCCTGTACTGGTTGATTTTGCTTGGTCGAGTAGGTAGAGATAGAATATAGTTATAGAATATTTATATCACGTGCAACATATTCTTGGCGCGTTATGCGTGATCTCGCTCTCGATCGACTAAACACGTCTGCTCTACATCAATCATCATGGCTTTTCTCTTCTCTCTCCCTCTCTCACTCACATTACTTCTCCCTGCTACTCGTGTCATCGTCAGCTAACTCTTCATATCACTCGACAGCCCAGACGAAGACCATAACCATAAGCATGATTCTATCGCAGTCCTCTAGGCTCGCCTCGCGATATATCTCAGTAGTTGCAGACGAATACCCACTCCGACGACTATCGATCTACTTCCGCAAGAAAAAATCTGAGATTGCCAAGGAGATGCATACGGGCAATCCACGAATAGCAAGAGGTGTACCGTCGCTAGTCTATGCTAGAACGCTGATCGCCTTTCCCATCTCCCCCGTATCGACGTGATATGAGCGCGTTTTGAAGCATCAGACTGATATGCTGCTCTACGAGGCTCGAGCGACAGCCTGCTTTAGGCGTTTGTTGCGAAGTGTCCGAAGAAGCTCACATCTGTGGCTGTTGTTATTGCTCGCAGACGCTGGTCAGCATTTTCGCTTACGTGGTCCATCGGACGAGGATAGATGCTGGGTTTGACCGTATGGCGATGATAAGTTAACGAGAATTGGGCACGAGGCCTGCGGGAGACCTGCTGAAAGTTATGCATTTGACTGAGACGGCTGGCCGCCTTATTTTGCGCTTGGAGCCACTGTCTTTTCTTCCCGAGAGTTATAGCTGCTTTTGACGACAAGCAACATGTCCAGCTTGAGCATCAGGAGACTACGGCCATCCAGGTACGACCGCGGGTATCTCAGCTTAGACAACATCATGGAAGGGTCCATGTTATGGCCGCGACTCACGTCGACCAACCTAGAGGACATTGAATCCAGTGACTACGAGCTGTCTGGATCTCATTATCCGCCACAAAGACACGCTCGAGAACGGACAGATTCTGGGCAGTCCTATTTCGAAGCATTTGCTGGCTCAATGCACAAACTGCTCCAAGTCACATTGCGAGGCGACTTTTTAGGCGACCCAGCAGTGACAATGGCGCTGAACCGTTCTTTCTGAGACTGAGCTGCAAAGAGGCCTCACGCATCCCTGATCAGTACGCGCGCGCATTACAGAGATTCGTGCTCCATGTGGCGAGAACTTTCTACAGGAGCGTGATGGTTTATGGAGAAAAATCGACTATACCCATGAAGACGGCGACGTACCGGAGGAGTCTAGTAGTGATGAGGGAGACTAATTGAGCTCAGATAAGGGGGATGAAATGCTGGCGGACGATGAGTTTTACTCTTCCGACAAAGAATGATGTTCTCGATATGTCCACGACTGAATAACGAGCTCATCCTCACCACATATTTAGGCTTGCCGATACGCGTAGAACGTGTTCGCTCGCGCAGTCGTTGGCTTGCTTGCTTATGGTG
This sequence comes from Mycosphaerella sp. Ston1, assembly GCA_000504405.2. Classification (NCBI taxonomy): domain Eukaryota; kingdom Fungi; phylum Ascomycota; class Dothideomycetes; order Mycosphaerellales; family Mycosphaerellaceae; genus Mycosphaerella; species Mycosphaerella sp. Ston1. The sequence continues at coordinate 52,928 of KZ105547.1, forward strand.
TGCACAGCTGCATGCATCGGTGCCACCGCCTCGCGCTTCAGTACATGATCTGGCTACAGCCATGCCTCTGTTAGGTATTCCTTCTCGTCACAGCAGCACCTGCCTCGCTCGCAAACAGAGTTGGCATGCCGGCCACCTGCACGTTCGATCCTCGCTCCAGGCAGTCTTGCTTGCCATCATGGTCTTTCGACACTCTCTTTTCACCATCCCGATCTATGTTGCACATCTCCTGGTGCCCCATCACTATCACATGTGCGGCCTGTGTCGCGACAGCCCCTTCCGGAGAACCTCCTCCGGCAACTCCGTCAGATCGCGCAGCAGATCGAGTAAAGAGCGGCTATAATGCCAACTGCCAACACTGCCGAAGCACCAGAAGGCAGAAGTCGCATCCATCCATCTCTTCGACACACAGAGCCCACGCTAATCGTCATTCTCTGCAGACGACGACAAACCCAACCCACCTCCTAAGGACTCTCTCGAAACCGAACTAGTATTCCTCTACATCGCAGCAGCAATCGCCAACGAAATCTGCCAACCGACAGTCAAAGTCTCCAAAGACAAACCCGACACCCGAGTGAAACTAAACACCCACATCCCGCGAGCTCCCCCCGACCCACCACAGCAGCAGCAGCAGCAGACTTCCTCCGGTCCAGCCTTCTACACCACCAGCCTGAACAGAGTCCAGAGTATACCAGACACCTACATCGACCTCCCCCTCTCACCTCCCAGTCTCCGAGGCCAGCATCCCACCAAGGGCAAAGGCAAAGTCCATGCATCTACCTCTCCAGCTTCCTCAAAGGCTATACCGAAGCATCGCCACTTTCGCCGGACACGACAGCGCAATATCAATAACAAGAACATCGGCAACAATCACAACACCTTTGGAACAAGAGATGGAATCAATCTCGATAATCGACTGTTCGGCCCTGCTGCGACGGAATATGTTTCTTCGTCGTATACTACCCTTCCCTCGCTGCGGATCACGAAAGCGATTGCCGAGCAAGAAGGGGAATTAGAGTATTCACAGACGGAATTGACGGAAGACGTGGAGTAAAAGTCTTGTTGTTGTTGTTGTGAAGAAAGGAAACTGTGTGTGTTTTTTTTTCCTTTTTCTGACATTGGTTGTGGTCATCCTACTCATGGCATGGAGGTGCAAGTACCAGATAGATGAAATGGAAGCCTCATTACCTGGCCTGTCCAAGTGAATGAACATAGAAACAACAGGGAAATGCGTTGCGTGACCAATAATGCGAATTTCGTAACTGTCGTCTAATGTGCTATCCTTGAATAATAATAATAGAGAAAAAAATTTGCGCTTCCCAAACTAATCCCTCCTCTTCACGTCCCACCCCACGTCCAGATAATACTGCAATGCGCAACTCCACACCCCTCAGGTGAGCGTAGCCATGGCAGCAGCGACGATCTTGGCATTCCGTCGTTCTACACACACATTCACAATAGTCAGCCCAAACTTTCCATCTCCACCAGAGACATTGTAGCACGGCCTCACCAACTTAATGTGAAGACCGAACCAAGGCCATCCTACCTTTGCGGTCTTTCTCCACACGTATTACATTTCTCGGAGGACTCTTCTCCCGTTCATATACCACTAGTTCGCCTCGGGGACGGCTGCGATTGCGATATTCGACAAGCTGAAACTCCTCGTGAGAAGGATCGCGTATTCGCATGGCGAGTTCGCGCTTCTGCTCGGCGTCGCGCTCTAGTCTCAAAGCACGTCGTTCCGCCTCGAGAGCTCGGATCTCTTGGTTGATGTCGCGGTCGGATTGGTGGTGACGTTCCGATAGCACAAGGCTGCCCGCGTGATGGTGATGGGACGGTACGCGCTCCTCTACAATCGTCTTTCGCTCTTCGTAGTATTCGGGCGCTGGCGGAGCTGGTGCGACGGGTGCTGCTGGAGGTGAGCGAGTTTCTGCGACTAGGGTGTGCTGTTTCGAGACATATGTACCAGGAGAGGAAGGTCGTCTGGAGCGAGATCGCGGCATTTGACTGATGCTGCTTTTGGCGCTTGGCGAGCCGCGGCGCTCGATCACAGTGGGTGGATTGATCCACTCCGTGCGTTCAAGCACTTCGTGCTCGCCCACAGGGGGCGGCGGCACTGCGATGTCCTCGACAGTCTGCTCGAAGCGGTATATCTTCTTCTTCTCTGCGCGGCTGTTAGTCGGCACTTCTTTCGTGGCTTACACACAGCACACTCACCTCCGTCCTTGTACTGCTCGCTAATCTTGATGACTTCATCAATCTGCTCCTTCTCCAACGCAATCTGCAAGACGTAGAAAGACTCTTCCTCCTCGAAAGGATAGCCGAGATCCATGATGGCTTCCACGCGCACGAGGCGCTTCGGCATACGTGTTTTGCCCTTTTTGAATCTCCTCTCCTCATGAATGCTCTCTTGGATCAGCGTCTCGTGCACGCTTTCCAGGATTCGAGGTGGAGGAGGAGGAGGCGCTTCGGGCAGACTTGCCAAGCTTGACTCACTCAGTATGGTCGTAGGTGGTTTGACGCTCTTCGCCTTCTTTGTACTTGGAGCCTTGCTCGGGGCTTTACTGGGAGCTTTACTGGGGGCTTTACTTGGAGGCTTGGCTTCGCTAACGGTCGAAGCGCTGCTGCTGCTGCTACTGCTGCTCGAACTGCTCTCGCTCTTCCCAGCTGATTTCTCACTCTTTTTGGCGCGCCTTCGATGCACCGAGCGTTCTCGCTGGATTTCCACTTCACGGTAACCCTCTGGTGGTTCATAGTAATGCTCGTACTCGCGGTAATGTCGGTCGTCGTCATATTGGTCTCGGCGGCGGCGTATAGGCAGGGGAACTGGTGTATAAGGTGCGATGCGGTATTCGTCGTGCTCATAGCGTCCCGGTCGCCGGTCAAAGGTGTCCAAGCTGCTTTGTCTTCTCAACAGGCCCGGACGTGGTCCATGGGTGCTGATATCCAGCTCTTCTCTGCTGATACTCTTGCGCCGCGGCACAAGTGCCATGTCAGCAAGCTCCCGAGGATCGATGTCGCCGAAGAGCTCCCTGTCGGATCGCCTGGGAGGCCTTGAAGGAGCTCTCAGGTCCTCCTCGAAGAACCGATCCCGCTCCTCGTAGCGACCTCTCGGGCCACGACTCTCCACCCTGTCCATGACTGCAATATCCCGCCGACCTGGCCGATCTCGTTCGGTGTACTGGTAATCCTCCTCGAATCGACGAGGAGGAAGACCACCCCGGGCGCCCAGGCGCTCGAAGCGCTCTCTGTCCCATCGCTGCGGTATGTCTCCATAAGCCAGGTCGTCGTGGTTGCGGAAACGGGACATGGCTGGTGTGGTGGTGTCTGGGTGGGGAAGGGTAGAGTAAGGTAGGTAGAGTAGAAGGAGTAGAGGGAGGAGAGGGAGTTGAGGCAGTAGAGGCAGTAGAGGGAGTAGATGGAGTCAAGATGAAACATAAAAGGCAGTTGCCAGTCAGTAGTCGCTGCCCAAGATTCGTCAGTGCTGTGCGCACAGCGTGACCCGGTGGCTGGCTATACAAGGAACCAGGGTGCAGGTGTTCGTTAGCTTTCCTTCCTTAGCGAGGATATAGGGTTGAATCCAACCGTTTGCAGTTACCGTAGTAGTATTGAAACCATTTAAAAACCTATACGAGCTTCTCGAACCGGGGTCTTCCCGTTCAAAGCTTAAAGCTGTTTTTTCTTAAAAACTATACGTAAATAAGCAGGTAGTTAGAAAGATACGACGGCAAATAACAGAATAAATAGTATAGCCCTAGCTCAGAATTGAACAGCTGTTTGCATAGCTATTTATCTATTTCGAGACTAGTCTTAATACTGTAATTTACTGTTAAACTATATAGGCAGCGGTCTGTAAATATAATCTAGTTTAGAAACAGTTTGGCGAGCAGTTTGTATTACGGGTCGGGTTTGTAGTATAGTTGTTAAAGTAGGGCTAGCTTAGTAGCAGTTATATATATAACTGCAGTTTCCCGTTATACGACCTTCTTCTTTCTATACTCTCCGGATACTAGCGTAAGTATTAATTAGTATACGGGAATAGTAAGGATTATATACTAATAGGCGAACAGTATCGAAGATAGATAATTTAGACGATTTTGAGGTCTAGGACAATAGACTATCCGTATATTACCTCCTACCTTCAGGTTATCTTCTAAGCCCGAATCTACCTTTCCCGACCTTAGCTATACTAAGTAAGGGTATATATACTTAATCAATCGTCGACGCTATAAGCCTAGGCGGGGTAGTATAGCGGTATAAATACTAACAGATCTTTAGATTAGGCAATAACTCCGTGCTTAGCAGGATATAGAGCTACGCAAAGACTCTACGGGCTATAAGCAAGGCGCTAACCGTCCCGAGCCTCGCTTCTACTCCGAATTTAATAAGGATACTAAGAATACGGGCAAGCTAGACAGGAAGATACGTTAGGACGCTTTTTAATATACTAGCTATAATCGAAAGTTAGGCATAATTAGCGAAATCTAGGGAGATAAGGTAGTTCAAAATATAAACTACCCTATAAGAATAATTGCGAGGCAGCGGTGTTAGGAGTAGATAAAGCGATAGAAGTTTAAGACGATTGCAAATTGTAAGGCAAGTTTATTTTTTTTCTCTCTTTATACGTTAGTTTTGCTAACACTCGTCTAGCGATTCGTGTCTTAAGCCTTCGAGGACAATAATGCGCTGCGCGCCGAGCCTCGCTAGCATAGCGACACAGTCGCTTAAATGCGTAGGCTATATAGCTACGAAAACTTCCTCTCTTATTAGAAGTTTATAGATAGGGTCCTCGACCTCGATAGCACTACTCCTAGTAGGCTTTATTTTGTGCAGAGTAAGTTATTTCGTTTCTTCTTTTTAGCTATAGCTCGTTATCCAGCAAACGATTTAGCAGTCTAGTCAATTACTGCTATATATATACTAATAGTATAAGTATAGATATATAGTCAAATCTTTTAGCCGAGGCTGCTGCGTCTATTCGCGCAGACCTTACGTACGACCCTTTAGGGGAAAAGGAGGACTTAAACTAGCGCAAGATCCTCCGCGATGCCTTCTCTTCTTTGCCGTAAGTATTCTTTGCTTATTAACCCTCTCTAATCCTCGAGCTCTCTAACTCTCGAATACTCCTAGTGTCTAGTACTCGAACTCTGTTGTCGCATAGTATACTAATATATAAATAGATAGGACGAAGATTACGACGAAGTCGAGAAGGACGATTTTAGTAAGAGCTTTACTAAGGCTAAGGGAGGCCAGACTAAGCGCAAGGTATATAACTGTATTCGAGCTAATACGTAGCTAATAGTGTAACGATATGTCGAGACGTCGTCAAATCAATTATACCTTATTAATATGTTTTTAGGCTCCCGATCAATCCGCTATTAAGCGCGCGGTAAAAGTAGGCAACAAGCCTACAAAGAAGCGTAGCACTCGTACTACAGGCAGTGCTGCTCCCGCAGCATCCGGTGCTAGTACGTCCTAGTATTTTTTATTATATTATTAAGGCTACGATGCGTATAGTAGATAGGCTCGACCCGCTGCCTTTAGGGCTAATGCTGATTACTATTACGCACTAACACAGCTCTCTACAGATTCCCTCCCTAGCGCCTCTTGCATATTAGCTGCTAGTAGCTTTATATTTCGTAGAGACTCGTAGTATAACTACCCCGATTACTCTAGAGTATCTTTATCTTTCTCCTCCCGTAGAAGCTATGCCCTAGACTAGCTAGCAGGCACCGTTAACCTAAGGATACTTAATATGCGCAACTAAGCCGAATTATCGAGCGATGCTTAGCGACATCGCTAACATCGACCTATCGAACGAAGAGCCTCCGATTAACGTAACTAGAGTCTATTAGTCCAGGCAGCACGTCGAGCTCAATATCGCTAGTAACAACAACTAGATAATAATCGAACTATCGACTAATATTGCGACTACCGATATACCGAACACTCAGTCTATATATAAGCTAGTTCCGTCGATCCTTAGCGAAGCGATTATAGCCCTTATTACTATACAAGCATATATACTTAATCTTATATTAGACAGCAACGCTGTTATACTTACAGACACTGCACGCGAGCATTAACTCTTAAGGGTTAATATTACCGAATCCTTAAGTATTAAGACTACCGAATCCTTAAGTATTAAGACTACTCTCGTATCTACTATTACCGTATACGAGATTCTGTAATACAGAAGCACTGAGATCGTTATCGGAACTACTACTATATATACTATCGAGCATATACCGAGTCGCTAGGACAACAGCTCAACCGGAGCCCGCTACGCCGTCTCCCTAGATATAGAGACTAGAAGGCTAGAGAATCGGCCGCGGGAACAGGCATTAGCGGTAGCAATTGCTGTATTGCATAATTAAGTTAGCCTAGGTATTATAGAAAAATGGCACTAGAGTTACCTAGTAAAGATAGTCTCCGATGCAGTTTCGAGCCTAAGTATACGCGACTCTATCTAGCGACGTCGTCCTTAGGTAGAATATTAAGAGCCGCTCCGCCTCGGTCTCTCGCTACAACTCGCTAATTCTATGTTTGTGTTGTCGTTCGTAAAGTGTCGGGTCGTTGCTATCTACTTCCTAATTAGGCCTAGTACGGTAGAACTAGAGCGAAGCTGCCTCTATTTCTTCTATTTCTTCTCTGCCTTAACAACAATCCGTATAGTATAGTACACACCTTACGAAATAGCGCTAATCGGTTCCGGAAGCAGGTTTAGCAGACCTGGCGTAATTGGTAGTAGTCCGAGTCGCGAGAAGAACGTCCCGATCCTAGAAGCGACTCCAAAACGCTAGACCTAGCTATTTAAGCAGCAGCCGTTACCTCTACCTACCCTAATAGCACAGAGCGGTTTAAAGCGCGGCCGTAAAGAGTTTGAAGATAACAATCCACTCCCGGATGTTAGCGACTATCTCGGCGATATAAGCGGATATCTCGTTAGTAACAACGACAGTAACAGCGATAAAGATATTAATGTTACGGTAAGTTTACTACTTAGTAACTTAGGTAGGGAAGACTTATAACGAATCCTATAGAATCTTAACTCCGATAGCCTAAGTATATACGTTAGCAGCTTTAATATAGATAGTAATTATAAGCTCGAAAATAATCTAGCCTCGCGCATATATGCTACTCCTACTATTTAGTAAGCTTTAGAGTCGATTATATTAGCAGACTATAACTAGCTACGACTCGATAACGATAACGGTAACGGCAGCGATATAACTATAGTAGAGCCTAGAGTCGTCGATTCCGGAGATAACGATAAATCGATACGGCCGGTTACCGACGCTATAGGATAAATGCTACCTCTATAGTTACTAGGTCTACTACTATTAATGCCGGTAGCTATAAGTAGTCCAAAGCCTTCTACTACTGTCTTTGGCCTAGATCGCTCTAAGAGCGTACTATTTGTATAGAAGAAGTCTTAAGTCCAAATAGGCTAGCTAGAACTCGAGCTCGTACTGTTATATTAACAAATAGGCATATCCCGTACAAATTTCTCGTTACTACGAGGCGTACTCAGATATGTCTAAGATCCTAGTATCTAAGCGTTGCCGATGTCTATTAATACCTTAAAGCTGCATTTGAAGAGTAGCTTGCTACTATTAGAGCTTCGCGCACTCGAGGTTCCTCTCTTGTCTAAGAAGATGCAGTTATTATCCGAGTCGACTAAGTCTTCAGGCGACAAGACAGCTAAAGACCTTTACTTTATCGAGCCGAAGGAACTAATCCGGAGGCTACTATACTCTTCTATCCGAAAGCAATTGTATACTAGCATAGTATATTTCGTCGACGTTCCGGTCGAGTTCTATAATTCTGCAGTATAGGCAGCCTCTACTCGTATAACTTCTAGGGAGTTCGTATATTATCTAGCTACTTTAATTGCACTAGTAGTTCCCCGGCCGACAGTCGGCATTAAGGCTAATACAGATGCTTCTAATATAGACTAGACTAAGTTCATCGGCAAGCCTGCTAGACTAATCCTGCTATCCGATATAGTACGCTACAAATATAAGGCAGCTTAATGTCCTTACTAGAGTGCCCTACTGCTAACGTACTAGCACGTTAGGCGAGTAGCTATAGTCGGCATCGAGAAGCGTAACAACGCTTAGATAGACAAGAAGGTAGTCGTTATATATCTACTCTACAGTATTGCTAAGCTTCGATTATACGCAACCGGAAATGCCGCTATTAATAAGCTGTATAGTTTGCTAGATATTAACTATTACCCTCTACTAAATAAACTTTTCCTGCAGGAAGGTCCTTCTTAGATTATAGATAAATCTTCTATCTACCTATTCGACGGCAAGATCGTATTCTACTATGCTTTCGAGAGCAAAGTGAAGCCGTTACCCGAGCTAACGCAAGCATACGACTTCGTAGTACGTCGAATTCTCTCGCGTCTAGGTTATGTAAATATACCTATATACAGCTATCCTTATAGCCGCTTTCGTCCAATCTGGCAGAGTAGGCCGATTAGGGGCGAGCTTAAGATTATGCACTTCGGTCGCTAGCACCTTAAGAGTTTAGATGTCCTTACGAATAGTAGTACTCGTATTATCTCCGTACTAATAGAGAATTTTATCGATAGATTCGGTCTGTATCGAACAATAGCTCGCAGTATTATAGGAAACTATTAGACGCTATATAGTATAAGCTTCTCCGAACGCTAACGCCGTACTAATATTATTCCTCTTACCCTCGGCTAGCACGGTAGCAATATAGATAGTATAGTTAGCGCAATCGGTCCTAGCCTTCGAGATCTGGATACTAGTATCGATATAGATCTGTTTGTCGATAGTAAGTAGCAGAAAGTCCGTATTCTTGCGTTTACTCTCTTGTATAAAGGTAATATACTATAGCAACAGGAGAACTCTAGGATGCTAAGTTAAAACGCTAACTACGGTTGTCGCTTTTGTCTTATCTATAAGGATAAGCATAGCAATCTTGATTTCGACATTATTGCAAACGGTCGATACTACTATAAGAACGAGCGAATGCGACTCCTTATCGAGACTAGTATTGCTATAGAAGAAGCATCCGGAGCTAACAAGCGACGACGAAAGGCGCGATAAGTCGAGAACCCTATACAGCAAACTATTAACGACCAACTTGAAGAATTATTATCGAATAAGACAGGTCGTACGCAGTACGCGACATAGTATAGCATAGACGTAGACCGCCTACCCCTCTAGAAGATTAGTCCGGCATTAGATATATTACTATTACGAGCTCCGGATCTAGTATACTCTAAGTATAACGGCTTAATACAATTGCTTTACGGTATACTAATTAAGCAGGTTCTGACCTAGGACGCTCGAATCGAATATACGGCCGAGCTTCGGAAATTCGCATTTCTACCGGGCTAGCTACGACTTTAATCACCTCTATACTATCTCGCTAGCTATACGCTTTCTGAGTACGCTCGCTATAGCTTAATAGGACCGAACCTCCTCCGCATATAGCTTAAGGACAAGTATATATAGCTATAATTTATTTAAGCGGCTCGATAGGAGATAGCCGATATCTTTACTAATCTCGCTAAGTTGTACCCTATAATACCTGTACCGTTAATGCCGGTTTCTGCAGCTGTTGTTTACGTCTTCTCGGTAATAGCGCGTTCTAATATGAACCTTATATCTAACAAGGTTACAGCGTCGCAGCGAGTTAAATTCTTCGGAGAGATAAGGATATATCGCCGCATGTTCTAACAGATAATAGAAGCTACTGCTATCGCTGCAGAGAACAAGCCTTAGAGTTATAGCCGTGCTAGTACTCTAATAGGATCTCGCACCGGCACTCCTATAATCCGTAGAGCTAGTTCTCGCTCTCGTAGCAATTCTCGTAGTAGCTCTCGCTCTCGTAGCAAATTAGTTGCAGTCGATATACTAGGATCAGACGACTCTACTATAGGTTATATTATAGAGACTACCGAACAGGCGAAGAAGAAAGATAGTAAGGTTGTTATTCGGTCGTATAAGTACCGCTAGATAAAGATGCGACCTAATATACATATCGGTCTGTACCTTAAGGCCGAAATCGAGGAGTATAGAATCGCTAGCAATTGCAATGTTCTTTAAGGAGAGGATAAGCATCGGCAATTCAAGAAGGAGGTTACTACGACGAACTATATTAACCTAGAACGCGATCTTCTGCAACGTTTATATATCGAGATAACGATACGCCTGCTCTTATATAGTAGCTTTCTAGAGTATACGGCATTAACTACGCAGATCTAGGAGATCTAGGCCGAGAATCCTCGGCTAATAGACATGTTTCTACTACGATCCGAATATAGTTAACAATTAAGTATATTGGACGGCGACGAGCTTGCTACTAATAATAAATACAGCGATATAATCGTAGGTAGCCGCCTGCTTCTATACTACTGCAAGGAATTCCTTCTATTGCCGACTAAGCTTGCTATAAGCATACCGAAACTATTCCGAGATGCTCTAACGAATGCCTTCAAAGAGGACTACGATAGACCGAACGTAAGTGCGGTAACAAACCGTATACTCTATTAGTAGAAGCGGTTCGGGTTCGATAACAGGTATACGCAGTATAGATCTACCTAGTATCGGTATATATACTAACATTTAGCAGCTAATCCTAGCGTCGGGTAGTCTATCGGCGCGGAGATTTCGTAAAGTAGGTAATCCTGCTATATTCTAGGTTGTGTCTAGCTATCTGCTAATAATATAGGTACCGTAGCGACAACATTAGTCGCATCGATCAGATCCTTACGTATCGTGCAACCGAGGCCGGTATTATTCGCCTTTTTGTTACTGTTACGCCGGCTGTCGATACTAGCGTCGTAGATCCAATTACTAAGCTCGCTATATATAAGCTTAAAGTTTGTTCCAATTAACTTTTTAGCTATATAGCTAGGGATAGACAGAAGCTAATACACGAACAGGTCCCTAGATATACTATTATCGTTAGTCTTCCGAGTTTAAGTAGTCGCAAGCTATAGATAATACCGGTTGTGTTACGCTTAGGCACTAAGCTTTAGATAGGTCTACCTATAGTAGATTTGCTTAATAGCGGTTAGGTTATGTTCGTCGATTAGGACGTCTAGTAGTTATAAAGGTGAAGTATAAGCGTCTACCTTATACTGCGATTGATCTATAAGGAGCGCATGCTAACGTCCTCTAGATCTAGTCGTATATAACCTAGCTGTGCTTGTATAGAAAAGTCTAAGGTATGCAAGCGACTAAATCCGAGCTCTTCCGACTATTATACTAACCGTCGTATAGATTACTTAAATATTCAAAGGTGTCTCCGGCTATAGTACGTATATCCTATACTAGTAGAGTTTATACGTAGCTATCCGACTAACGACTTTATAGATCCTACCTACTCTTTTAGGCTCGATCGTCTAGTAAGCGGTATCTCTTTGCATTATTACGCTAGACCTAATAGCTAATTTGATCGACAGAACACCCTAGTCCTAGCTCGGCATAGCGATTAATAGCTTAAGGTACGTAACCGGCGCTATTTAGTCGAATATATAGCTAATATCTTGAAGTCTTCTAGGCTCGTCTACTACCGAACGATTACGAGATCTACTAGATAGATAACCCGAGTAAGGAACAACTAGCTGCAAATACAAGAATTAACGGCATTATTAATAGTAATAAGCGAAAGGCAGGTACTCTAGTACTATATTAGACGGAGACGGAGAGATACGGGAATTATTAGATTGCGCCCGCTAGTAGATTGGCTTTCCGGTCGCTACTAGCAACCGGGTTGTTACTACTTCGTATTAGCATTAACGTATATTAACGCGTATTAACTCGATAGCTTCGCAGATAATAGCTGCATAAATAAATATGCTTACTATCGATTCTGCTATAATTCTAATTCTGTACTAGGTACCGGGAGTACGGCGCAACTGCCTACTATAGTCTAGTACGTAAACCGTACTACAAACCCGACCTATACTATAAACTGCTCGCTAAACCGTTTTTAAACCCGGACTAGTTTCTATTTTTTAGTAGCTATACTACGGCAACTGCACTCGGTATAGATTTATAGGCAAAGACAGCTTTAAGTAAAAGTGCGGTACGAGTCTATAACTAGTTGTATACAGAGTAAATAGATTCTCGAGTCCGAGACCAAACCGCGTACCGTAAATAGTATAGCTTTGTTATAGCAAAACAGCTAAATATATTTTTAACAGATTGTTTGTATATATAGTTTGACTAAGCTTACCGAGGAAAAACTAATAGGTGTATATAACTCAAGCAATATTAATTCGGAATTAAAACGGTCCTATAATAGCTGAAAAATCGCGGGTACTCCGCTAAGGTTGCTTGTTCCTATTATATATATATATATATATTATTGTATAGTAGACTATATAGTCCTATTTGTTCTTCGGCACTCCACTTCAGCAGAGGAAGTACATATAGTTACTACTATAGACAGTATAGACTGTACCTCCATATATGTAGTAAATGAATGTGTAGTTCTAGTTCTAGTGGTAATGTCGTTTATTGGGCAGCGAGGCCTGTCATCCGTCGATAGCGAGAATGACGTATCTCTCTCTACACCTACTATCGAATAGACCTAGACCTGGTCAAGCTCGGGCTGTCGGGCTGTCGTTAAATCAATTAGAACTCAGGTAAGGTAGAGCTAGTTCCATTCTCTGCGCCAATAATCATCGCCTTGCCCGACTTCACGTCGTCTTGCTTGCATTCTTGTCTGTGATACCTTATCCCAGCGGTTGAGTGAGTGTCTATCTACATGTATCACGATCACTACTACTAGAGGCTGACAACATCACAGGCTGCGAGTGGCCCGCACAGCATACACATGTAGAACTACATGTAGCTGGACCGAACAACAAGATGTTGGTGTTGACGATGATGCTGCCAATACTGTCTGATATAGACATGTATACTACTGCACTCGAGACTGGGACTTGCCATTCCTCGCGCTTCGACGCAACGTAGGAGGATTATGTGGATATTGGCACTGTGGATGCTAGAATATTGCTGGGAAAAGGCTTGGCGGAACAATATGCGCTGAAGCTGATCAGGTAGGTAAGGTAAAGGTAAGGTATAGGTAGCATCAAATAAGGCATCCATCTCTCTCACCAGGCATTATAGTCAGTCGTCCCTTCCTACAAGATACGCCTGCCTATCTGCTCCCTCCGCTGCATCCTCGATACCTCGACAGACTCGACTCCCGACAACCACTTTACCTTACTACAACCAACCTACAACCACCTATCCAAGTTACATCTACACTGCCTTGCCTTCTCTCCCACTACACCCACAACTCATACATCCAACCTGTGTCTAGTGTTGCTCTTACGCATGCACTCGTCACTCACCGAGCGGATGTCGGCACAAGCACGTGCACGTGCCAGAACTAATTCACTCACACGCAAACCTGCTGCCTACATTACGGCCTTTTCTCCGCCTCCTTACTCACCCTCGAACACCAACATTTGCACACCACCCGCCAGACTCGAACATCATCGCCGCCATCGTCACACACAACATGGCACATCCTCTCACGCAGGCCCTCTCCTTCCACAGACGCCTGACCGACACAGTCACCGGCGGCCCGATCACTGACAAAACCACCCTGGTTGCCCTGCACCAGCCGACCTTCCACTCACTCGCCGACAACCTGTGTAGAAAGGCGTACCCACTCAAGCAATGCCGCCTGGTGGTTGGCAATGAGTTCTTCCCGCCATCAACTTTTCAGCCCATGACTCTGCACACCTACTATTGTGTGACGACGTTTTGCGAGCTGGTAAGTGCCTCTACCTACTGCTATATTGCTCGCGGCACTATCTACTGACACACTGCAGCTCACTGCGCCTCGTCTGATGATCAAGTTCATTTGGCCAGACCTTGACAACCTGACTATCGCAGTCAATCTCCGCCTCACCGACACCAACATCCGCTTTGTCCCGAATGTGTTTCTGGACGACATCACCGCCGACGAACTGATGGTCAACACTGGTCGGACGACGCTGACATCGCACCATCTCTCAATCTCGGGCTTGAATTGCGCCGCCAATAGGATATCCGACATGGGAGCAGATGGCGCGCGGCTTTTGCAAATATTGAGAGCCCTCCTCGCGCGACACGCACATGACTCCGACGAAGGTGAAACTGGCTTTGTTGCCGCACGACTTCCACGTTTTGCTACTACTACTTCACCAGCTCTCAAGACCGTCGTTAAAGTGCGCTTTCTGCAGGCTTTGGCGGCCGAGCTGTCGACCGCGCCCTCTGGCATAGCGCAAACGTTACGTTTCGTCATTGGTCCACACAAGCTGCTCTCGCTTTCGAGGCCGGACTACTATCACAACTTCCCCCTGAGCGTAGACAGGGCGCCTCTAGAGATGATGTCCCGGGGACCACACCCCATGACACCGCAGTTAAGTGGAAACACGTTCAACAGTATTCAGGACATGCAAGTGCAGCTGTTCGAGACTGCTCGAGTCTCGCATATTGAAGCCAAGCTAGGAGTTGACCAATGGGCAAAAGTCAAGCACGAAGTCACACCGTAAGTTGGACACCATCATCCGAATCTGCGCACCCGCCAAGTGCATTCTCTCGCGACCATATAGGTCTCCGAAATGACGTCCTCCTCAAAACCCAGGATGGCATGATGCTAACAGAGCGCGCATTTCAGATTCCAGCTCGGCCCTCTTGTCATCATGGCCGTCACGTTCAAGACCCACACCCCACTCAGGGGCCCGAATGGAGTAGAAGTTCCATTCCGCTTACCAGAGAGTATGATTGCTGAAATGAACTGCGACGAAGCAGGCATTGCTTGCATCGCTAAGCTGTGCGCTCCAATGCCAATTCTCGAAGGCTACGATGCCCTGTTCTCCGTTTCGCGTCCGTCGAAAGCGCTTCGAGCCATTGCCCAGGACATCCATGAGATGAACTTACGCAACGGGCTCATGATGAGCTTTACGGCCCAAGTCTCCGAATTCACCCTACGTAGCCAGCTGGGCACCGCCACGTCGCTTACAGCAGAAGATGTGAAGTCCTGGCTGCCGATCCTGCTGAATCAGTCGCCTCAGCTAGAGACGGTTGACCTGGCTACGCAGCGAGCTGAGGACTCCAAAGTGCAGGTCGATTATCAGCAGATTCAAGAGGCTTGGAACATGCTGATGAGCTGGAGACGCTGGAATCCAGAGCAACTTGCGGCCCTACGTAGTGTCCGCAGTGCAGTCGGGTCAGTCGTGCTCATCACCGGTCCCGCTGGAACTGGCAAGACGCTGGTCCAACAGATCATCGCGGCGTTCTTTTTCCTCGTCGGTTTCCACGTGCTGGTGTTAGCACCCGCGAACAGCAACGTAGCCGACTTTGTTGCAAAACTGCACCAAAACTTTCCTGACGGCAACGTCCAGGCGCTGCGCATCCTCCCCAGCTCAGCTGAGATCAAACTGGAACATGTTGCTGGATCAACAAAATTGCAACCCCAGGTGCCAATTGCTCAACAAGACGTAAGCATTCCCATTCCTCTGCTGTGCCCATTAGGCTGCAGGCAGTCATGACCAGATCACGGAGGCGTCTGACACTTGCTAATCCATTCTTCTCCACTCAGGACATCCCTGTAGCAGATAGTCATGTCTTCGAGTTCGAGATGGTGCGCGCTCAAATTCAGGCTGCGGGCGAGAAATATGACAATGGGCGTGACGCTAGTTTGGGGGCCCAGGTGCTCAAGACAGCCCGCAACAAGTCCTTGGTAGGCAAACACCACGCGATTCTGTACTCCGGACACAAGAAAGAGACGGTTGATATGTGGAAGAAGCTGCTGGACTTCATCGAGCAGTGCGAGTGTGATGAGTTCGACTGGAACTGCAAAGTCGCAGTGGACCGCTACGACCAGTGCTACCGGGCCTGCAAGAAGCACTACATCGCGCGTCACAGATTCCTGGTGACCACTACGGGCAACGTTTACAATACTGACATCCAGGATTCTTGGGCCCAAGATCTGTACAATGTCCCCTGCCAAGGAGTGGTGGTCATTGTGGATGAGGCTTGTAAAGACAATGAAATTGACACACTCGGCGCACTGATGTGTCGAGGTTTTCGCCACAAGGTTGTTGGCTTGGTCATGGTAGGAGACAACCGACAGCTCAAGCCTACCGACACCACCTCCAGAGGGCAGGTGATTTTCAGCCCCTTTCCGCACCGCAAGAGCCTGCCTCTGCTGTCACGTCTCAAGGATGAGGGCCATCCTTGCGTTGAGATGCTCGAGCAGCACAGAATGGTAAGTTCCCAACAGCTCAATCCGCATCAGGTGGCAACATAAGCTAATTGCGCTTTACAGAGTGCAAGCATTGCAGAGTGGCCATTCGACAATTTTTACCCGCCAGGAATGCGCAGCTCAGCAAGCACCTATTCAATGCTTCGCGAAAAGCAGCCTGGCTTACAAAAATGCCTAGCCAAGGCCCTTGGCGAAGACTCACTCCGCCTCGCGATGCTGTATAAGCCACAAGAAGAGGATACCTTCCTCCGCACCCACTACATTGAGCTGAAAGGCACCCGAACGAAAATCAACCTGTCGACGGTTGTTCGAGAGCACATCGTGGCGTTCTTCAATCACATTTTCCCGGCCTTCCAGGCCTACTATAGAGGGCATCTCTACGAAAATGTCACAATTATTGTGGCATACAAAGAGGCAGTGAGTTCTACTGCTCTTCTTCCACGTCTGGAACTAAATCCGATCACGTGCTAACGCGTTTATAGCGATACTCCTGGCAGCAGGCCGCGAAGCACATGATGAAGAAGTTTGGTCTGCCGATGAGCCACCTCCCCAAAATCATGACGATCGATTCCAGCCAAGGCACCGAGGCTCCAGTGACGATCATCGACTGCTCCGTCCAGCGATTTTTGAGAGATGCCGACATTGGCTTCGTGGACGATGACTGCCGCATCAACGTCGCCATGACTCGCGCGCAGGACGTTCGCTGGTTCCTTGGCGGTTCCTGCAGTTTAGGCAAGCGCTTGCCACGTCAGAACAAGCTGCCAGCTTATGTGAGGTACCACGATTACACGTCGTACAGGGATTCTCTCATGATTCTGAATAACGACATGCTAGCTGGTGGCAATGGTAACGCCTGGCTGGACACGTTGGAGCGTAACGTCGTTGTGCTCGAGACGACCTTCGCTGATGACAAGGCTCGCCTTGCTGATCACTGAGGACTATGCTGATGGTACCAGAATGAAAGCACAAGCTGGAGACCCAGCAGCACGAAATGAGCCAATGAACGAATTGAATACGAACAAGGATCGCACTCTTGGATAACGGGCATAGATTCCACGGCCCCGTCGCCTTGGTGTTACAACATGAGGGCTCTACAGCTCATCAACCAGGTCTTGCTCAAGTCTTGGAAGTTGCGCTAGGCACAAAATGATAACGATGAGAAAATGAATGTAGAAAAAAAACCTTGGGGTCTATCACATTACACTCACAGTGACTGTCATGGTGTGGCCCTTCTGCGACCTCGTTCACGCCCACTGCCAATGCGTCACTGCTGAGAGTTCTCCTCGCCATACTATCATGCTTCAAACCGTTCGCCTGCGATATTAGGGCAGTGGTTATTACATGCTCTGAACTCAGCACCATGCCGTGGCGACCTGTATGAGAAGCACAATGCCAGCTTCTCCCGTTCAGCAGCCTCGCGCTGTCGTATAGTTGAGTCTGTGCCAGAAGGCATGAGCCATGAGCCTTACTCACTCTCCACTGGCTCATGGCCGCAGCCCATGTCGTGGCTCACTTCTATGCTACTATGTAGAGCTTGCTGGGCTGGGCTGTTCCATATCTCTGGCTGGATCAAATGCCAAAAATCATCCTTTGCTGCGCGAAGAGCTAGACCCAAACACTTTTGCCTTGGATAAGTGCCATGATAATGGACTCGCCTTGTAGTCCAAGAGCTTTTCTGTCGGCTTCAATCCTGGAGACATGCGCCTCCGCTGCCTTGAGAAGGGGGCCAGAATTGCGTCGGACCACCATTTCCTCACACTCTTCATCATCCGCTTCGAAAATGCGTTTGCGTTCGAAAACGCTCACCTCAAGCCCACGACCACGAGAGAAGAGAAGATGGTACTGATAGTTGGAGAATGGCAGACCGTACTTATTCGGAAAACTCAAGTGTAGAACAAGACTGCGCAGAAACCTGGAGAAGCTCACAGATACACCCTCACTCCAGCCACGTAGTAGCTTTTCAAGCTGTTCACCCCAGGTCCTATGTGGTCCGCTGAAACCAACCCAAAGGGGCGAGATGTCGAGGGACATTGTGCAGTTGCCCAAGTAGAGCTCGAGGAACTCCTGCCGCACTTGACGTGACACTTGTGATATAGCTGGCAGAGGCTCCACGGTGATGACGCCTGTTTGCCACGATGTGACAAGAAGCCTCCTGCCAACGCTCCTCCCGCCGGGTTCGCTCTCTCCTGGAAAGATTTCGCGGTAGATTCGCTGGCGCACCTCAAGAGGCAAGTCCAACAGCCGAAATGGTTGGAACCAAGCTTTCAAGTTGTCGAGCATCTTTGCAGCGTCCAGAAGGCTATTCGAAGCCTCCTTAAGATGCCAGAAGGCAAAGTTGGTGCCGTCGAGCTTTGATGGCGATGGCAGTACTGCTCGAGGAGGCATGTTGGCACTCTTCGTGGTGTGCTGGTGGTGGTGGTGCTGGTGGTGGTGGTGGTGGGCTGCAGTGAGGGAAAGGACAGTGGACCGCCTGCGCGAGGGTGTTGAGCAGTGTTAGGAAGTCGATTTTGTTGGAATCCAGGTTGTGACTGACAATTTATGAGTTGTGGAAGCTGCAACTCGGCAGTGGAGACGGAAATGGGAGTTACGAACGGCATGTTACGTACTTCCCAGAAACGCCCTCAGCACCTTCCCAAACTGACTTCTCCATCTCCGCGGAAGACACAACTGTAGCCGAGCGCCAGTCTACTGCTCGCAATCGAAGACTGCGTTAGCTCCATCAGTTATGCAGATCGCATTTGCTGCTGCTAAACAGTATAAGCGTTATAGATCATTCAGAGACTGCTTCATGAAACGTTCCAGCGCATCCGATTTCTTCGGTCCAGAAGCCGATGCTTCTATCAAGGATGTATCCCAAGCGCCACCTTGAGGGCCGGAGCATTGCAAAGCGCGACAGCACTGTCATTCCCGTTCTTCATCGA
The DNA here is from genome assembly GCA_000504405.2 of Mycosphaerella sp. Ston1. Lineage (NCBI taxonomy): Eukaryota > Fungi > Ascomycota > Dothideomycetes > Mycosphaerellales > Mycosphaerellaceae > Mycosphaerella > Mycosphaerella sp. Ston1. The sequence continues at coordinate 72,109 of KZ105547.1, forward strand.
AGCCTCGCCATCAATCTGAATTCAGGCAGCTTAGCATACCTGGCCAGATCACCACACGGTTTTGACCGGAAGAGGGCCAGACAGTGATTGGCGGGGTAAGAGAACTGTATTTCCATGAGTACCTTACATGCTGAGTCTGCTTATCCCCGGTTGAACAATCGCGAAACCATCGCGCCTCCGACATTTCTCGCCAACGAACCCGTGAAGAGGCCTCTTTCCACAAGTCCGCTTGCCTGACTAAACTTATCACACCTCGAAAAAGCCAGCGTATTCGTAATTGTAAGCACCATCGCAATAGCTGTCCGTGTGTCAGTTTTCCTCTCACAGCCTCCTCCCCTCTGTGCCTTCTCCGTCTTCTCCTTGTGCACTCACCAACAAGCGTCAACCACACAAACATAAACTTGACCAGCGCCACAACTGCCAACGCAACCCACAAAGCCGGCTGGGCGTAAAGAGCCAACCAAAAGAACCTCTTATCCGTCGCATTCACAATCTTGCCTCCAGGCTCGTTGGCTTGTGGCGCACTCTCAAATACCCAATGCGACTCTCCAGATTGTCCACTGACTTCATTCCACCATCGAAGGCCTACGAGGCGCCGACCAGCGATATTCTTCAGGTAGTAAAAGTCCATCGCGAGCAGGATAATGGTGATGATAAAGATCATGACGAAGTTGGAAGTGAAGAGCATGCCGAGGAGGTAGACGAGGAGACTGGCTGTGAGCGCTTCCATTAGTACAAGAGGCACGAGCGAGAAGAGGGATGGCGTACCTATTCGAAAGGAGAGAAAGGTCAAGAGTGTGATGGGGTGCGCACTCAGTCGCCAGTTGAGCTGGCCAGGAGTGGGATTGATGTCGGCCATGCTTGACGTATACGCGCGATGCGCTGGTATTGTCTTATCGACTGGTATAGACACTGGCTGATGTTCACGATATGCACGTTCGTGAGAGGACGCGTTTCGTGAAGTCCAGCAATGCAGGGTTCCTCGGTGCGAGCCGCGCCTAGGCTTCAACTGTTGCGATACCTATGCTCCAAATACATGTATATATGACGATACATGACTTTGTCTACCTACCATGAGTAACGCTATTTCTCCCCTGTGCAGTGCTTTGAATCTCATTCTTCGGTCAGAACACTGTTGGAACTTCACTCAGTCATGACACCAGAGTCAGCGTTGTGTATGAGGCTTACATATGGGATCTATTTACTGTATGAAGACAAGCAGACTTGCTCGTCGAAAACCTCGCAGGTTTCTTCTACTTCTCTCAGAATCTTGCTAAACTCCTGTTGCCCCTGATTTTGCAAGCACAAAGTTGAATTGATTGTGATACCCTTCAGCATGCACCCAGCTGTTTCGAATAGTGCACCTACTTGGTCTTCGTAGCACCACCATCGATAGTGATGTCCTCAGCAGTGACGAATCCAGCGTTGACCAGGTATTCCACAGCATCTGCAATGTCCTTCGGCCGTCCAGCACGATTCGCCAAATGGTCTGCCACGTCCTTTTCCTCGTTGAGCTCACACCATTGCGTACCCTTCTCATCACCCTCTTTGCACTCGTGAGCAACCTTGATTCGGCCTGGAGCCACAAGGTTGACTCGAATACCAAACCGCTTGAAACTGGCTGCCATGCTGTGAGTCAAACCTAACAGTCCAGCTTTCGTAGAGGCATAGCCTTCCTGATTCGCATCGCTTTGGAAGGCGCGGAAGGACCCGATGTGGACAATGCAAGGTCCAGCCTCGCTGGTGTTCCAGTCTTGTAACCTTGCCTCGTCCTTCATGTATGGTAGACATGCTTGTGAGACCAGGAATGGCGCTGTCAAGTTGGTGTCGATGTATCTATCAACTGGTCAGACTCAAAGGCTTGCGAGCGCGCGAACTCAGACACGTACGCATGCCACTGTGGAATCGTCTCCTTGCTGAGCATTGTCTTGCTGTCTCTCCACTTCGGATTTGCGATGCCCCCTATTCAATTCGTTAGCGTACGCTGCAAGTCTGACGTGTGGAGCACCGACCATTGTTCACGAGCACATCAATCCGGCCACCCAGGAATCCGGCAGCTTCGTCGATTGCTTTGTGGATATCGTCGACGTTGCGTAGATCGCAAATCCTGCATTCCAAAAGCTTGTCGTCTGAATACTTTTTGAGGTGAGTCTTTACGGTATGCGTGAGCTCCTCTTCGTCGATATCTAGCACAAAGACCTTGTAGCCTTTTTCGAGGAAGCGCCTAACCAGGCATCGGCCAATCCCTCGGGCGCCGCCCGATATGATTGCGGTTTTCGGCATAGTTCACGCGTTCTCAGTTCGCTGAAGGTTGCTGGCCAAGGTACATGTATATGTACCTACATGCAATCTCGACTTGCACATCAAACGAGAGTAAGGTAGGTGTTGCCCAGCACTTCCATCCATCCAAATGATGTTTGCGTACGTCATGATGATCCCTCAAGCGTGCCACGCGAGGTTGAGTGGCAACATGAACTCATGTGTGTACATGTATGTACCTTACATGTGCCTGACAGTACCTTACATGTACATGTTGATCCCTCCTGTCTTGCTGACATTGAGCCTAGCTCCCTTAGGTCCTCATGCGTGTCTTATATTGTATATTCATCCTGACTGCGATATAATTCTGCCGACCAAGACAGTAAACCGTCATAGGATGCTATGCCTGTTTTGATCAGTGAATTTGACAAGAAGGAGCTGTTCCCAAGTGCCAGAGACGATCTCATGAAGAGTGTTCGAGAGAGATCTGGTTGGTTACATGTATGTTGCGAGGCCAAAGACAGCTATGCGGTTCTCGTGCTGTTTCAGTAAGCACCCCGATATTCGATGAGTCTATGCAGCTCAGCAGCTCTGCATGACAATCCACTCGCTCGTGAACTGCTCGACTCGGACGTCTTCCGTAATACCTCTCGAATCTTCAGGGGCAGCATAAGTGCCTCTACCACTGCGCTCTGCACTGCAATATCAGAGGTCAAGCTGTTGTCGCTTTCCAACTGGAATTGCTTTCGCAGAGCATCGAGTTACCAGGCTTCTCTACAACTTGGTTCAGGCTTGGCTCAGCATCACGATCAAACGATGTCGAGGTGTGTTGAGATGAAATAGCGATTCATAACGCTCCTCCATGACAAAGCTGGCAGAGTTCTGTCAATTGCATCGTGCAGAACCCAAACTCTCTGAAAGTGGCGAGTTGAAGTGACCTGTATTGCAGCCTACTCTGCGTCTCGACTAAGCTCACGGCTCATCCAGGGTGCCCTGACTCCGGTCTGAATGATTTCAAAGGAGAGCGATTCCACATCCTCAATGTTGATGATTATGTGCGGCCGAGCTGACCTGATTCAGGAATGAATCCAGTTGTTTCCCCAAGCATCACACTATTCCTTCGCAGGCTCGTCTGTTGTCCTGTACCAGACTGCGGCGTAGCACCGTGCCGAGGCGCTTCCCATGCGTGAAATCGGAAGATGTAATGGTAGTTAGCACGCGCGAAGTGCCTGTACAGCCTCTTCCCCCATAATATCAACAGATCACTGTCTGATAGCGTTGTCTCTAGACGCTGAGCAACGCCATACCAGAAGTAGGGTCAACCAGAGGCCGATTTTCTTCATCAGTAGGCTTTTAACAGCGCTCTCTCTTTCTCTCTTTTGTTCTCGTTGCATAGTGAAAAGGTTTGAGGGTCCAGTCTTTGTCTTGACAATGTTCGTTTCGTATTGCTCGTGCTAGCAGTTCGCGTGAGTCCCATCAGAGAAGCGTCCTGATCTCTGCCGCACATTGTGAAAAGATGTTCCAGCCTTGTGAGCGTCCCGGTTGGTCGGCAGTACATCACAGCTCAGGAATAAGCGCATACCTAACAGACCCAGTTCAGACGCAGTTCAGATGCAGTGGCTTGGAAGTAAAGCACCTGGATTTTCATGCTTTCGGTGCTTGCGGCCTGTTCCCATGCGAGTCGCGAAACAAATCCGAGTACCGAAGCAACAAACATGTATGCGGTGGGTGATATTATCGCTCATCCGGTCGCTCCGGATCAGTCTACGCGTTTCTTGTTGGGGAATTCTTTTACAAGAGCACATTCGCTTGCCATGGTTTTAATGTGCTTCTTTCGTGTAAGTACGGCCATCTTCAGGCATGATACTAAGTTACATGTACATCACCAGAGATCCGAATAGCTGTTGTGGTGACGACCCATACAAGTATAAAATACAAAGCTGTGGTCTTTGCTGATGGTGGAGAAACTGTCGTCGCTCGGGAGACCCACTTTTTTCGTCGCGCTGTGAGTGAAAGACCTCGGTCCAAGGCTCTCCCATGCTTCTCCAGTATAGAGATCTACCACCCTCCAACCCCCAGCTCGAGTCTCACGATGTAGTTTCGACACGACATCGCCAGCAACATGGCGGGTCCCATCAGACAACCAATCAACTTGGACAATCTGTCCAAGTACATCGACCAACACGCTCCGGAGATCAAGACTCCCTTGGACGTGAAGCAGGTAGCTCACCCGGAAATCACCTAACAGCAGCCACGCTGACACCACTGTTCACCAGTTCGGCTATGGCCAGTCCAACCCAACATACCTCCTCACCGATTCCACCAACTCCAAATATGTCATGCGAAAGAAACCGCCGGGGAAGCTCCTCTCCAAAACCGCCCACCAAGTCGACCGAGAATACCGCATAATAGCAGCATTGCAGCACACAGACGTACCCGTCCCCAAAGCCATCTGCCTCTGCGAAGATGACAGCATAGTGGGCACACCCTTCTACATCATGGGCTTCCTCAATGGACGTATCTTCGCCGACCCCGCCATCCCCTCCGTCTCCGCCGAACACCGCAATGCCATGTGGAAGAGCGCAGTGACAACTCTCGCGAAATTCCACAGCGTCCCACCCGCCAGCGTGAACATGGCGAACTTTGGAAAACATAACAATTTCTACAATCGCCAACTCAAAACCTTCGCAACCTTGAGTGTCGCTCAAGCCCAAACCAAAGATCTCGAGACGGGAGAACCCGTGGGTTCCATCCCTCACTACGATGATATGGTCAAGTTCTTTGGAGATCCCGCGACACAACCTCAAGATCGCGGTACGTTCGTGCACGGAGATTATAAGATTGATAATCTCGTCTTCCATCCTACGGAACCTTATGTGATAGGGATTTTGGATTGGGAAATGGCTACCATTGGACATCCGTTATCTGATATTGCGAACTTGACTGCGCCGTGGGTATCGGCGTCGAGTTCGCTGGCTGAAGCTGCTGGGAGAGCGAATCAGAGTTTCAGGGATGGTGTGACGCCGGGTTTGCCGACTAAGGCAGAGGTGTTGAAGTGGTATCATGAAGTTGTGAGCTGGGAGTTTTCACAGAAGGAGGTTACGTGGGGTGATGCTTTTGGATTGTATAGAGGTGCCATTATTTGCCAGGGTATTGCAGCGCGATATGCTGTGCGGCAGGCGAGTAGCCCGAATGCGAGAGAGTATGGTGTGCAGATGCGGCCTTTTGGGAACATGGCTTGGAATGCTGTGCAGAAGTATGGGCAGCAGGCCAAAGAGGAGCAGCACAAGGCCAAGTTGTGATGCCCTTCTGGCTTTGTATTCAATCTATATTCTTGGCACTGTGCTGAGTACCTACCTTATATGTATTTGCAACTTCTCCACACTTGATCTTTCGCGTTGATCAAGAACAGATGGATTGCGCCTAGTGCCGATGGACTGCACACCAATGCTATCTTGCGGACCTGAAATATGGAGGCGGCCGCATCCTGCTCAACGTCTCAATTCGAAGCCCACTCGAGAGCACCCTCCCAGGTTCAGTTGAGCCTGAGCACACAAACATCAAGCAAAGAAGAGTATCAGGTCTCAAACATCGCAGCCACAGCCACATTGACCTTGACCAGGCATGCAGAAACCACACGACCGCCTACCTTCCACCATCTACCAGAAGCAACCCACCTATCAAAACGGCACCTTATAATCCTCCGCATTCGTATATTTCGGCCAAACTCCATTCTTCCCCGGACTCAAAATCCCCTTCGGATCAAGCGCCTCCTTGATCTTCTCATTCAACCTCAACTGCGCATGATCATTCCAGCTATACGTCTTGGCAATCTGATCCATGACAGCGAGATGCGTACGATACTCGCCCCGGCCTCGCGCTACAGCGTCATCGATCAGAGTCTTGATGAGCCAGTGTGCGCGACGTCTGCTTTGCGGTTGAAGACGATGCAGACTATGTGATGTATTTCACGCATAGTGTAATTTTTCCTCAGTATATATGGGCCGTTGGATCAGGAGGTAGGCTGTGCCAGCTTCTTCGCAGCGTTTGCGGGTTACTTCGTATTGAGCTACGGCATCGTTACCAGAGACTTTGGCAATGGGGCTGAAGAATAGGTGGGCGCCGTTCGGTAGCCTGGTCACGACTATTAGCAGTCGTGAACAAGACACATGCTCTCGGATAACCTTTACCAGTCTACCCATTTGAGCTCGGTCGTAGTCGGAATGCCTTCCACAGCGCGAACACGAATCCCACAAAGGCAACGCCAAAGTGCCTAGGCAGGACGTCGCGAAGCCCTGCACGCTGAATGGAACAAAGACGTCAAAGCTAATGGATAACAGCACCATCAGGCCCATGCCAACAACTTCATACGAAGCAGCGAACTCATGATGCTGCTGGATTCATCATTCAGAGAGTCATATAGTCCTATCAGCAGGCGTACTCGACCAAGCATGCTATCATTACCAAAGTGCATACAAGTGAATGCGGATATCTGCCAGAAGACTCCTTTCCTCTACGGATGGCGAATCTTGCGGGACTTGGGCGTCGCAGGCTGTTCACTCTTCAGGCTGTCGCGCAATCTGGGTATATGACCTTGAGATTAGCCGATTGGGAGGCTGGCACCGAATATCATCTCGGGGTGGTGTAAGATCATCAGCACGTCAAATGCTACTTCACAAGCACCTTACTACATGTACTTCCACGCACTTGGAGCGAAGTTTGCGGAGGGCATAAACCTCATCTAAACCTCATGGTCTGACGGCCATCCACTAGCGTCGGCAAGTGTCGAGCCAATCGCTACTCTTACTACTGCCGTTGCCAAGACTCACCCTGACACTCCAACTCCCAGGTGGTGGATTCTGCCGCGAAACTCTTAACAACCAGACAGACACCACCTCAGCGCACAATACCCGAATACTCCTCCTACGTATCGCGAGGCGGGATAATTGAGATTGCGCCCTGGTGCAACTACACAAGTCGAAGGTGGTCGGCCTGTGATCAGACCGTTACAAACCGTTCGCTGGCGACCAGCAATGTCTCACAAGACGCGTTCTCGAATCTAACCATCGGAGGATTCTAGCCAGACATCGTCACCCTTCTCGCTTGCAGTAACCACAGCCACCGGGGCTTTAACACACTTTTGTAATACAATACAACGTGGCGAGGTCGGCGGTTTACTACTGGCCAGCACTTGCCATCAGAACGGCAATCTGCCGTGTGGCAGATGTATGTCTGCAAGCTCTTCTTGTCTTGCCATTCAAATAATGATACTTGCCACGCAGGGCATCTCTGTAGCCACATCCAACTTCCAGAGTCTGATACCCTAAGTTCTCGAGATATTAAAGCTGACTGGTAGCACACATGTTGCCAATCCTCCTCTCACATCACTCATCTCGTCTCGAGCAGAAGCTACATACTACTGACCATGAAGTACATCAACATCTTATCCCTAGCGACTCTAGTGACCGTCTCATCTGCACACCCGAGGCGTGTTCCACAGTACTCCCAGAATACCACATCAATAGCCAGCAACATCACATCCCCGGGGCCAGACTTCGATTTTTCACACAAAGTCACCGACGACGTATACACAAGATGTGCTTCGCGTCCCACAGATGCGCAACGTCAACTACTGGACGATTTCTCAGAACCACAGGAAGAGACGACTAGAGGTCCGGGCCATGTCGTAAACGTTTACGTCCACGTTGTGTCATCTCAAGCCAAGCGATCACAATACAACAACGCCATGATCCAAGATCAAATCACAGTCATGAACGACGCATTTGCTACGACTGGGTTCTCGTTCGAACTCGTAGGCTTCGACATCACGGTACAAGAAGTCTGGGCCAAAGCGGCAGCTGGATCTACCGAAGAACTCACGATGAAGCAAGCTCTTCGCCAAGGCAGCTACCAGGAACTGAACCTGTACTTTTTATCTGACCTTGGAGATGGATTGCTTGGATTTGCCTATTTTCCCACTACGAATCCGTCTGATCAAATGAAGATACTAGACGGCGCCGTCCTTCTTGCCGACTCTTTGCCTGGAGGAAGTGCAACCAATTATGATATGGGTATGACAGCAGTCCATGAAGTCGGCCATTGGTAAGTTTTGACGAACTTGAGATTGCTGTTGAAGCAGCGACTAATTCATGATGACGTTAGGTTTGGCTTGTACCACGTCTTCGAAGGAGGCGCTTGCAGTGACGCAAAGGGTGATCGTGTTGGCGATACTCCGAGGCAGTTGACAGCAACGTTTGGATGTCCGGCACGCAAGGATTCCTGTCCGGGCATCAAGGGAGTGGACAGTATCAATAACTATATGGTAAGAGGTTTCTGAGCTGCACGGCGAGTTTGCAACAGGTTCTAATGCTGTCCCAGGATTACTCGTATGATGCTTGTCTATTCAAATTTTCGTCCGGACAAGGACGAAGGATGAGAGCGTTATTCGACTCGCTACGATGTGAAAATGGAGTATAGGGTGCTGCATTTGCATGTTTAGCGCTATGACGGAGCATTTTCAAAGGAGATATAGGAAGCATGGAAGGAAAACACAGTAATGATTGATGAGTATGACTTTAATGTTTGTACGTGTAACGACTCCTTAAGACTAGCAGATTTCGAGATATTTGGAATTGAGCTTATTACACCCTTCTTCGAGAACATTTCACCTATATCTTGTAGGGCACACTGTACTAGTCTCTAGCTCACGGCTTTATCTGTCTACCTCATATTCTGCCTCACTGTACGGTAGTACAAGTTCGACAGGGGGTTTAACTAGCTGAATGCAGGCTACCACCAATGAGAGAGCTCTCTTGGCGTTCGCCAAACCTTAACAGCAACGCCACACGCGACTCCTTGTAGCTCGCGTCTTCCTCGCGAAACACTTTACACGGCGTTCCATTTCCAATATCAGAAGAGAGTACTCTCATCACAATGGGTGCCCTCAACTTGGCCGAATGGCAAAGACTACCAGTCTCCCTATCCGAACTCTGCATCAACACGACACTCCGCTGTGGTCAATCTTTCCGCTGGCGCAAGAATGACCTGGGAGTATGGTCGATAGCTCTGCACAATCGCGTACTATCTCTACATCAGGACAAAGACTACCTGTACTATCGCTCAATCTCACCTTCCGGGACCAAGATCAAGCTAGAAACACCACTCACGCCTCCGTCATCGAAAGCTCCAAGCCTGCCAGAAGATGGCGACATGGACGATGATACACTGGACTTAGTACGCCACTACCTCAACCTCTCGCCAAACTCAATGAAATTATACAAGCAATGGTCGGCCAACGACGCCAACTTTGCTCGGCGAGCTCCGGCTTTCACAGGCATCAGAATCCTTCAACAGGACGCCTGGGAAGCTCTGGTTGGCTTCATCTGCTCCTCAAACAACAACATCGTCCGAATATCGCAAATGGTGCATAAACTCTGCACGAACTACGGACCCTACCTCGGAACCTTGGACGAAGAAGCATACCATGACTTCCCTTCTCCCAATGCTCTCGCCGTTCCAGGTGTTGAACAAACTCTTCGAAATCTAGGCTTCGGCTATAGAGCAAAATACATTGCAACCACAGCAAGACTCGTCTCGGAGAAAGAAGATCCAAACTGGTTAGACTCGCTCCGGAATCCGGCGTCGCCATCATACCTGAACAGCAACATCAAACTCCCGTCCCCATCTGGAGAAGAAGAAGAAGACAATGGCTACGATGTCGACCCTGAAGGTCGACCAGGTTACCGAGCCGCTCACGAATCCCTCCTAACCCTACAAGGCGTCGGACCCAAAGTCGCAGATTGCGTCTGCCTCATGGGTTTAGGATGGGGAGAGGCTGTACCCGTCGATACCCACGTCTGGCAAATCGCGCAGCGAGATTATAAGTTTGGGAAAGGCAAACACGCGAGTTTGACCAAAGTGACTTATGATGCCATTGGAGCGAAGTTTAGATCTTTGTGGGGAAGAGAAGCAGGTTGGGCACAGTCGATATTGTTTACCGCGAACTTGAAGGCTTTCAGTGAGAGGGTTGTGGCAAAGAAGGAGGGGGTGGTTTATCTTAAAGAAGAAAATGGCGCAGAGGCTGGAGAGGATGGGGTTGTAAGTGTTGTGAAGACGGAACGGGTGATCAAGCGGGAGTACGTCGATGATGAGGAGAGCAAGGTGTTGGAAGTGGAAGAAAAGAGTACGAGATCGAAAAGGAGGAAGAGGAAGAATTGAACCTTCCCGGAATTATGGAGGCTGTACATCGAATCTTTGCTCGAGTCTTCTCCCCAGGCTCTGAGGTGCTTTCAATCCATGATGCGCGACACGCTCCCTTGATACAAACCACCCGGTGAGATGGCGAGTTCAATGCACGATTTTAGTGCATCACGAAACTCGTCTGATGAGGCCACCCGCTAGCGTTTGTAGAAGCAACCCAATCGATATGAGTGCAGACCTTGTTGACCCGTCAGGTCAGTGAACGAGGACAATGATAGATAGACAGATATAACCAATCGAGGCAGGCCCCATTCGAGGAAATGAAGTTGTGAAAAAGTGTGAGTGTAGGCGGCTGGCTTGGAGATAGGGGCCCGGATGTGCAGGCGTGATACGTCGACCGCCGGTAGATCAGCTCATGCAGCATATCATGTCCTCATTGCGGCGAGTCGCGTGCTAACGCTTCTGAGAAGTGTCCATTCTAGGTTCATGAGAATGTGTCCAGGTTGTTATATATATGGAAGCAGCCACGCCTCGGGCGGCTCAACTACGGCCCGCCTGAAATTTGGAGCTCTCTGTTTGACCTGAACTCCCACTCTTCTTCGGCCTCGATCCATCACATTGCTCGAGAGTCGAGTCCCTCCATTCCCGCAAGCCGAATCCAATGACAGGCAGTCTAGGTCTCATCAATACACCTCGCTAATCGCAGCGCCCACAACCGACCACCGATCTAACCTTAGCCTCTCCCAAAAACACGCTCGCTCGCATACGAACACGTCGGATTGGCTAGTAAGAGCTCAGACAGCACAACACACGTGGTCAGCACAGCATGTCTGACCGGAGACCGCAGTCAGGGCGCGACGACCGGCGCCGCCATGAGGACCGCCGCGACAATCGGCGCTCGCGCTCGCCGCATCACCGTCGACGCGATGGTGGACCAGAGGTAGACAGCTACTCCTCCAGCCGTGGCTATCGCGAGAGAGAGCGCGAAGAGCGCTACCAAGGAGGTGGTGGAGGAGGACGCGACCGAGGCGGCGACGACCGAGGTTGGGGCAGAGACCGTGGCTCAGACCGCAGAGACGCGAGGCGTGATGATGGAGGACGGCGCCGCGATGATCGCCGTGGTGGAGATCGACAGGATCTGTTTGCTGATAGACGTGGCGGCCGCCGCGACGACCGCGATGACCGCAACGGACGCGGTGGTGGACGAGACGGTCCAGATCCTCGAGACCGCGGCCAGGATCGTGATGATATGAAGCAGCTCGAGCGCCAGATCAAGCGCGACGGTAGTGGCTCACCAGCACCGAAGAAACCAAGAGAGCCGACTCCAGATCTGACTGACGTTGTCAGTGTTCTCGAGAGAAAGCGCCGATTGACACAGTGGGACATCAAGCCTCCTGGCTATGACAACGTGACTGCTGAGCAAGCCAAGCTGTCTGGCATGTTTCCGCTTCCTGGTGCCCCGAGACAACAGCCAATGGACCCAGCTAAACTGCAGGCTTTCATGAATCAACCAGGAAACCAGGCAAGCAGCTCCGCATTGAAGCCGTCTAGTGCACGTCAGTCCAAGCGTGTCATGGTGCATAACCTTCCAGCATCTGCCACAGACGAGAGCATGGTTGACTTCTTCAACTTGCAACTCAACGGCCTGAACATCACTCGTGGTATCGATCCATGCATTTCTGCTCAATGCAGCAAGGACAAGACGTACGCTCTCGTCGAGTTCAAGACTCCGGAGGATGCGACTAATGCCATGGCTCTGGACGGCATTACTATGGATCCCAACGCCATGGACACGAACGGAGACTCGAATGGCGCACCGAAAGGCCTCCAGATCAAGCGTCCTAGAGATTACATTGTGCCCAACGTCACTGATGAGACCGAGAACGAATCTGGACTACTGTCTAACACCGTCCCAGACACTCAAAACAAGATCTCCATCACTAACTTGCCTTCTTTCTTAGGCGAGGAGCAGATTCAGGAGTTGCTAATGTCCTTTGGCGAATTAAAGAGCTTCATTCTCGTTAGGGATCAGTCGAGTGGAGAGAGTCGTGGCATCGCGTTCTGCGAGTACAAGGATCCCAGCGTGACCAAGGTTGCCGTTGATAGTCTCAACGGCATGGAGTTGGGAGACGCTGCGATGCGCGTCAAGCTGGCCAGTATTGGTATTCAGCAAGTCAGCAGCGAGATGAGTGTCAATGCCATGAGCTTGATGGCTGGTGCAAAGTCAACCGATGCGGACAATGGTCGCGTGCTCGCCTTGATGAACATGATCACACCGGAAGAACTTATGGACCCAGATGATGCTGACGGTAAGGCGCTACTAACCTTCGCCACAGTTCTGCGTATACTAACCCATTCCTTGCAGAAATCCTCGAAGATGTTAAGGAGGAGTGTGCCAAGTACGGTCCACTGCTCGAGGTCAAGATGCCTCGACCAACAGGTGGCTCTCGCCAGAGCACGGGTGTCGGCAAGATCTATCTCAAGTACGAAACTTCCGAGCACGCTGCGAAGGCATTGGCTGCATTGGCCGGTCGCAAGTTTGCGGATCGCACAGTCGTGGTTACCTACTTTGGCGAAGAGTACTTTGATGTCAACGCTTGGTAAGGCATTCACTCATTGTGACTTTCGTCACTTTGCTCGCGTGGCAGTTAAAGGTAGCGTGGCAGCCACGGCGGTTAGCACGACATGAAAGATGAACATAGGAGAGGAGCGCGACTAGCGGCGATTTGTTCATCGAGAGCCTCGTATTGGTCGTGAGCGGCGACCTGCAAGTCAGCCGAAGAAGTCCAAATGGCCGTAGATGGCCTACGGAAAAGACTAGTAACGGGACGCTAAGGACGACTTGCAAGTCCACTGCTGTACTATAGTTCATAGAGTAGCGCACATGATCAAAAGCGATTTCAAGGCAGCACGTGCAACACATTGGAAAACTTCTAGTCACGTAGCTCATGTCCGGCGTTTAGTATGGTGGAATGAGTTAAAGGTCGCATTACCCTGGTGCCTGTTCAGGAGCACTCAGCCACTCAATTGTCGTGGGTTTGACTCCACGCGCTGAGACAGAACATCGCTCCTGATCGACATCTCAAACTTGCCGCCAATATCTGCACTTCACTTTCACTTTCCATTCCTGCAACTTTCCAACCTGCACAACCAATTCCCAACCATGCCTTTCGGTCTAAGCAAAAAGGACAAGGAGAAGGACGGAGACCTCGAAGCCAAGAAGTCGTCACTCTTTGGTGGTAGGTCTAAGGGCAAGTCAGGCTCGCCCGCGCCTGCGTCCAGCAACCCCTACGCTGTGCCCCCATCTGGAAACGATCCCTATGCGAAGAGCAATGGAAACCCTTATGCCAATCAAAGCAACAATGACCCATATGCCAAAAGTGCCAGCAGCTTGTCACAACCGCCCACGAGTTCGTTTGGGAGCATGAGTTTAGCGGGAGATAAAGGCGCGCCGCCAGCGTACGCCAACAGCGGTAACGGACCTGCGCCCAACAGATATGACAAGAGTCCTGTGCCGTCAGGAGGGTATGGCGGGGGACCTTCGCAGCGGCCTGGTTACGGTGGACAAGGCAACTCTTATGGGCAGGTGGGCGGCTATGGCAGCGACCCATATGGCAATGGACAGCCTTCGCAGTCGAAATATGGCGCCGGTGGCTATGGAGGTTTGGGCAGGATGAACAGCAACGAGACCATGAACACACAAGCCGGGAGAGACGCCCTCTTCGGTGACGCTGCGACACGAGCGCAGAACAGACCACCACAGCAAGAAGGACAGCCTCCTCAAGAAGGTGGCGATGCCAGCTACAGCAACACAGGTGGCTACGACTCAACAGAAATGCCAGGTGGATATGGTTCCGGTCCTCCGCGAGAACTCACCGCAGAAGAGCAAGAGGAGGAAGACGTGAACGCTGCAAAGCAGGAGATTCGTTTTATAAAACAACAAGATGTTGCATCTACGCGAAACGCTCGCCGAATCGCAGAGCAAGCTGAACAGACTGGGCGAGAGACCTTGGCCAGACTTGGAGCACAGGGAGAGCGCATCCATAACACGGAACGAAACCTGGATATGGCGTCCAACCAGAACCGTCTAGCGGAGGAAAAGGCAAGAGAACTCAAGACGCTGAACAGAAGCATGTTTGCAGTTCACGTGGCCAATCCATTCACAGCCAACAAAAGAGAGCAAGCGGCAAACGCCATCGCACTGGAGAAGCACCAGGCGGAGCGGAGACAGGCTGATGCTACGCGTGCGGAAGCATACAGCACAACGGCGAGACATCAGGCACAGCAGCGGGATCTCAACGGCAACGTAGTGCGGCAGCAGACGCAGAAGAGTTTGGCTGATCGGGCCAAATATCAGTTTGAGGCTGATAGCGAGGATGACGAGATGGAGAATGAGATCGATGATAACTTGTGAGTTGCAGTCCAAAGTGTCTTTTGTCCTGCCATCATACTAATTCCTCTCCAGGGACGCCATTCATCGCGGTGCTCGAACGCTTAATCAGCTGGGCAAGGCCATGGGTGAAGAGATTGATACTCAGAACAAGCACATTGACCGCATCATCAATAAGACGGACAAGGTGGATGACCAGATTGCAGTGAACAGAGCGCGTTTGGACCGCATCAGCAAGAAGGGTTAGATGGGACAGTCTGTGGTACATTATTGGTGGGAGCGTTCTTGATGCAGACTTATATCTCCATATGGACTCCTACGGTATACACAAGTCTACTACCATTCTCAGCGGACTCTATTCAGCTCCTTAAGTCAGGTTTGTATACAGATATACAGACCCCACCTATTCAACGGACTGCACTCCGCTTACTCATGTAGGTAATTACGTAAGGTACTGTATGCGTGATTGTGCTACGTCACAGTATTTCAGCTTCAGCCCACCTGAAACTCACCAGGTTTCGTGAGTTCGTCCGAAACAGCTCTCAGCTTCAGCTTCACCAGCATATCACTCCCACGTCCCACCATCTGTGTCGATCCCTATACCTCAGTCCAGCATCCACCCCCACAGACATCGCTGGAATCTGCAGTCTTCGAACCTCACAACACGCTGCACGCTCAAGCTGGTCAGCGCGTGATGCCTATGCGCAACTCATAATCAAGGAACACTCACCTTAGCCTCGATCAGGTTGCGCGTCGACTCTCCAGCTACTCGCGATGCCTCCTCGCTACTTCAAGAACGATGCGACGCCCGCACGACGAGGTGAGAGACTCTTTCGAATAGCCTCTGGACGCAAAAGTCACTAATGCGTATGTTAAAGACCCGCGTCGCCAACTCGAAGCCTCCCTCACGCGCCTCATAAAAGAACACCCTCCCTCCTCCATCAAACCCGGCGGTGGTCTCTATCAAGGTCCAGTCAGTGTCGCCTACACCTTCCTCGTCCTTCAAGGCTTGTACCCAGACTTCGAGATAGAAGGCCACGCCCTCGGCGTCTGGTCGGCAGCCTACCTCAAACATGCTCAAGACAATATCGCCTCATATCCTGGACCTCAGGTTGGGAAGTGTGGAATTACAGACGACATACTCGCACTTCTTGCCATAGGAGCTGCGAGCTCGAAAGACGCGGATATGGCATCAGATCTATGCGATTACAGCGCTGAAGTACTGGAAGAGGACACCGAGAATGAACTACTCTATGGTCGTGCAGGATATCTCTATCTGCTGAGACTGATCAAAGCTTCTTTCATGGATGATCCGAAGACTTTGCAATTAATCACGGATACGCAAGATGATGTCGTAGATGCTATTCTGGACACCCCACGACCTTGGAAGTGGCATGGCAAGGCCTACATTGGTGCTATACATGGTGCCATGGGAATCATCACACAAGTCGTGCTGACGAATCCCAAGAAGTATGCAGAGAAGTTGGAGGCGGAATTGGCTGTGCTGTTGACTTACCAGTACGACTCTGGTAATTTCCCAAGCAGTGTGCCTCCTGAGAGAGACCGATTGGTCCAGGTATGCCATGGTGCACCAGGTGTGGTCACGAGTCTGGAGAGTATCAAGGAGTACTTCCCAAATCTGAAGGAACGGATCGCTAAGGCGATTGTGAAGGGAAGAGAGTGCATTCTGGAGCGAGGTCTTCTGACGAAAGAGCCATGTTTGTGTCATGGGATTTCGGGGAATGCGCTGGCGCTAGAAACGAAGGACTTTGAGCATTTCCTCACGTATACCACTGGGCATGAGATGAAGTCCATGGAGAAGGACGGTATGCTGGAGCAGTCGAGTGCACCCGAGTCTCTTTTCCAGGGTGAAGCTGGACGAGCGTGGACTTGGGCTGTGAGTGAGAAAGGCTTGCCAAAGAGAATCCTGGGATACAATGATTTGTAGTGGTCTGTTCACGACCGCGATGTACTCGATGCGCGAAAGGGCAGCCGAATGGCATGAGTTCACGGACGGGCAATAGCACATGGAGACGACGTTATGACCCACAGGAGAGGTGACGGAGCACCTAATTCGAGGCCGCAGTCCACAGGCGAGACAACCGGCGAACGTGCCTTGCACCTCCTGACCTGAGAGTTGCGATTTCCCAATTATTGTGTTCTTGGTTTTGTAATTGATGTCCGTGTCGGCTTGGCATCGATACCAGACTGACGCCTTTCTAGTGAGCACATTCCTTGCTGTTGATGCTTGGCTGCGAGCTCCAACCACCTCCATTTCCGGACAAAGCCCTCTGCTCAAAGCCCTGTCCTTGCAGTGTGTTGCCCCAAGCGTCTCAAAAGAAGTCTTGGACTCGGCATGGCATGAGATATTGTCCTCTTCCCATACAATGACAATCTTTTTACCTTCACGGACGTCTTGATGAACTTCTACGCGCTCATGTTAAAGTTTAGACGGTAAAGGTGCACAGAGCCCGAAGTCTTGCCTACCAATCAGCTAGCCACTGATTTGCAGTGGGAATGCTAAGTTTTGGTCCAAGCACATTTAAGCAATATCGTCCCACGGGTCCACCAGCCTATAATATAACAAACTCAACCTCGAACACGTCGAAATTGTGCTTCGTCGTGACTTCCTTCCAAGTGCTGGGCGGTTGTCACATGTCAGGGAGCTGCTGCTTCACTTCCAAGGTTCGTAACAAGGGCCGTTACACATGAGGTCAACTACGGAGTAGTACCGCCGCCTTACATGTACCTTCACTTCGACAAACTTCCGCATCACTTCGAACATCCACTTCTGCGAACAACGACTTCAGATGAACACCGAGAGACTGCACCGGGAACTAGCGACATTTGCGCCACTGGTACGTTACACGAACTCGACAATCTGAGCGAGAACATCAGAGGACAAAACCTCGGCGAACGCTTTCAGTCCGCCCAAACATCAAGACCATCATGGTCTCACCTCACAGCTCGCCCTCGTCAACGGCGCCAGCTTCCAGCATGAGTTCGCCAGAGATTCGAGTTACAGATGATCACGGTACCGGCACTATCATTCAGCTTCCTGAGCCTTTGGTAGAACAAATGATGGTTGAGCAGCGAACTCGCGCCTTGACTTTTGAGGTACCAGTTGCAGAGAAACAACTTGAAGTGCACGCACGGCCTGCGTCACTGCGATCAGCCTCTTCAGAAACTGCAATAGAACCACTAGCTACGTTGAAAATGGCCCCTACCTCAAATCCACTCGATTCTCCGGGCAATCTCAAAGGCAAGGGAAGAGAGATCAAGCGTGTTGCCTCTGCTCACGGATCCCTTCGAATGTCTCTCAAGTCAATGGCCTCTACTGGCCTCCTATCATCGAAGAAGAAGCACGCCACCGACGATGGAAAGTCGTCGACCGGAACTAGCGGTGCAGCGAGTCCAACACAGACAGACACACCAGAAGTCAAAGTTATCCTCGCGAAGAAGACATGCCCTGATCTGGATGCTGTATCTCGCGCTCTCGAGTCTCTGGGATGTCAAGACCGACCAACAAGCGACCCACTTGTGCTTAATCTCAAGTCTTTGGAGCAGAAGATTAAGGGTGCCCGCGAGGACTGCGCTAAAATGTTGACCAGAGCCATGCAAGCTCGCGATCATCAGCAATACGAAGTGTGCCGCGCTCTTTGTATTCAAATCGTACAGAATCAACACTCGAAGGTGGAGACTCGAGTCTATGCATACAACATCCTCTCAACTCAAGCGTCTCCAGGCCAGGCTATGAACTTTCTCAAGGAGGCTGCAAAATTGGCGAAGCAATGTGAGGGACCGGAGAAGGATAAGTTGACATCAATTGTTGCTATGTTGCAAGAACATGCTCTCGCTAAGGAGAGCAATCGTGACGCTACGAAATACAACGAGGGTGGTTTGGACTTGGGCACATTTCAGAGACGTCCGACTATGCCCAAGATCAAGGCACCTGCAGACGCAAACGTTTTGCAACTGCCAAAGGATCACATACCTAAAGGCGCGATGACTCCAAAGTCGGAGAAGATTTTCAACTGGGCTTTGCCGAGCAAGGCCAAAACGGCTGTGGCATAGGATGCTTCGTCGTCCAGGAACAGCTCTATTGGGTCGCAGCAGTGATGAGACAGACACACAGACAGACAGACAGACAGAGCTTTAGCGTGGTGTCCGGCGTTTGGTGTGGAAAATGGCCGACGGGACCGGAGTATGTGGCGTGCAATGATTGGTTTCTATACCTGCCCGGTGCTTGCTTGCACTGATGAGATACGGACGGCTTTCTCTCAAGGCAGCTACAGATTATGTACCGTTTGAAGTCCTACAAAACTTATAATGCTGCGTTTGAGTCCGTCTCCTTGTTCGCTTCGCTTCCTTCAACCTCCAGTGCAGCTGCTGCTGATGATACTACTCCATGTCATTCCCATTCGACCATCCCTATCTGATCTTCCATTCTGCCAACGTTCAGAATGAGTAGCCTAGTTATTACTAGCAGCTTGTGCGGGAGTCTGCATGAATGAATAAACACCAGAGCATTCTATCAAAATGTTTTATGGGAGGTGTGAGAAAGAGATGCAAAGTAGACACGTCGTATGTGGATTATTCTTGAAGTCTTCTATGCTATCCAGAAGCTCCAAGATTCCTCCACTCTCAGCAATGCGGCTCATTGAGTTGCACTTTCATCGTGGCTGCAGAGGTAGTAGCAGCAAGATGGACTTAGTGACTTGTGTTGTTGAAACCACGACCTGCTGGCAAGAAAGCTCGGATGAAGGAAATTGCAACTATTGCTGCTAAGTAGGGCCGGCTTGAGTACCTGATCCTACAAGCGCGCGCGAGCTTGATCAATCAACTTCTTCGCCTGTAGCGTGCTGGGAGAAGTCGATGTCTAGCAGTAGCAAAGCGTAAATCCTGAGCAGTAATGCGGGATCAATCATCGCCCGCGGGACCTTCCTGCCCTCCAAAGTTGCTCGGAGATTCTGGATAGCGGCGTGGAAGGCACGCAGCCAGACTGGCAAGCTTTCTTTGTGGTTGCCACTGGAGTTTAAATCGGACGATATAGCGGGCCAAGCAGTCATGAAGGTAGGACTGGAACGGACTGCTGAGAAGCGTCTCAATTTCGAATTGAGCACGGCACAATCGTAGAGGAGCTCCAATCGCTCTGTATGCATCGTTGGCACGGCCACTGGAGACCTTGAGGAGGGCGAAAGGTTTTCGAGGGAGTGATATAGTCCGTTGGCCATTTCCACCTCGACTTCCACCTTGACGCCGTCCAGAAGTCGTAAAGGATACAAAAGACTCTGCATGCTCTCGAAGGTGCTTATTGCATCTGGCTGCACCTCGACGCGTATGCTGCGGACTCCACTGTCACCGCGAAGCGTATGGCACAGCGAGTAGAGTATGTTGCCAACAGAGTCATCGCGCTGATCCCACGTTCTTGTTGGATGCAAGCTCCAAGGGGCAAATGGAACAATCATGCGCAAAAATCGAGCGCGGCGAAGGAAGTCTGGCCAGACAAGTGCAAGAAAGTTTCGACTAGTGCTTGGCCTGATCCTCGATCCAGGTATGTAGCTTCCACAGCGTCTCCCATGTGCGTACACTCCATCAGGATAGATCTTGACATCGATGTAGTTCTGAGCATAGAGTATGCCACTGGCTTCTTCATTGACCTCTCTAGACGTTCGCAATATCTGCGGAAAACACGAGAAAGAGTCCTGCAATGTGAGCAGGTTCTCGTAGATACAATTCCGCAGTTCTAGTCCACAGTTAGCATGGGAGATATGGTTTCAGCGGACATAGGTTGAACTTGCCGGCGGGAAGGTCGAGGAATCGGAATGTGATGTTTCGATCTGCATTCTCGAGGGCTGCAATATAGTCGCGGCAGTACGGGCCCTTCGACCCAGATGACGTAACTGGCACACCACGGCTCGTGGCAAAAGTAGCCAGGTCAGCCTTCCTGCACCGTCCATATCGGATCGTGTTACTGCCTGGACGCATTTTGCTGTGAGTCGTCCTTCAGGATGTGTGTATGTGTGTGTGTGTTTGTGGATGTGGATGTGGATGTGGATGTGGATGTGTGTGTGTGTGTGTGTGTGTGTGTG
>KZ105547.1:93076-182179 GCA_000504405.2 Mycosphaerella sp. Ston1
GAGAGAGAGAGAGTGTGTGTGTGTGTGTGTCGATGTGTCAATATGTGTCGAGATGAGAACGGACAGTCACGCCAGATACTGAGCCATGGCAGCAACAACCTAGTGAAGCGCTCATGACGGACTTTCTGTAGTGACAAGTGAACTGGCAACCGTTGTGACTTCATGTTTGCTGTCAAGATCATCTCACGCATAGTTCATGTCCTACCTGAGTAGTTCTCATGTCTGTTATCTCATGGGCCCAATACGAGCTCGATCTTTGCAGCTAGAGACTTCAATACTGTTGGTTTCTGCGACGCCAACGAGGACTGAAGCAGCTGGAGCCGGCGATAGAGGCGCGGGGCGAAACCACTGCTTGGGTTTCTAAGCAAGTGAAGTCGGACCAGATATATATACATCTAGACGTGCCAAGACACCTCATACCTACCGGAAGGTTCATGAACTTCATGTTGCATGTGAAGTGAAAGACACGGCTAGAGTGAAGTGCTCCGAGTCAGATGCCGAACGATGGGCCTTGGTGCTGTTCCTGGCTCGGCCTGGACCATCGCGATCGGATGTCGTTGGCCCAATCCGACCTCTGGCTGCACGTGACGCTTCACGCATGGATACTGTAAGTGAAGTGGCTCCGAGACGAGACGCATGAGCCGACGACGGTGGTGATGGCGTTGTTGCAGAAGTTTCGTAGCTTGCTTGGAGGAGTAGATGAAGGAGGAGGAGGAGGAGGAGGAGAAGAAGAGGAAGAAGAAGCCCTAGAGGCAAGAGGGAAAGAACGAGACGCGCCGACGAGATGTCTCGGCAGGACCACTGCCCGTGACGCGTGCTTGGCGTTATCCTCCGCCCTTGTGGCTGCCGCCTTGCCGCCCTGTTCGCACTCCCCACCAGCCATTAACTCACGGCTACTACATGTACCTACTCACCTGAGGCATCTCGTCTCCTGTACTTTCTCCATCTTCACAAGGAACAACGTCGACAACCGACATACCTCCCGCAACGCTCCTGAGTTTGCTGACTTCAACACACCCGAATGCAGCTCCCAGCCTTATGATCAGCGCTTCAGCATCTGCATCGCCCCTCGAATGCCTTCGAGTCCACCAAGTCTTCCACTCCAGAATCTGCATCGAGGCCGCCGCCGCCGCCTCTTCGACATGGAAGTTGTCTCTATAGCCGACTTTGAACAGGAGCAGATGGCCGAGCTCGATCACAATATGGCATCAGCAGTTGACCAGCTGGTCAGCCTGACACAGCCGGAAGTCTATTGGCCCACCCTGCAAGATCTGCTCTACCGCTTCGGCAGTCTAAGCCTCGACCAAGATGCCCACATCCAGCATTTCGACTTCTCTCTTCCCTCCACCTGTCAGCAGTGGCCTGGACCACGATTTGGCGCATTCTCTCTCCACAAAGCAATCACTAAGCCTTCCAGCAAATCCAAAGCCAAGCGAGCGGGGGCAGATGGCCAGAACAAGGTCGTCAAGGTGCCGAAGCCGCATCCAAGAACGCTCAAGATCAAGCCGATATGTGACACCGCACCGAAGGTTTGTACATCAGTCGCCTCTCGAGATCCGCCACTGCGCCTGCTTGACCTGCCCGCAGAGATACGAAACCTAGTGTGGAGTCTGCTGGCTGTTCGCGAGGAGCAGGTTGAAGCGCAGTTTCGCCAGATCAGACCTTGCAAGAAGCTCACCACTCACCGTAAAAGCTTCGTGCGACGGTTTCCCCAAGAGCCGCCGGTTGCAATGGCCAACAAACAGGTGCGGCGAGAAGTCCTCTCGATCTTCTATGGCACCAATCACTTTTGCTTCGAAAAGAACGCGTGCGCTATGTTTGCCGAGTACAACATGCTCAGTCCACCAAACATGCTGAAGTGGAAGCCTCAGGGGGACCTGGCAGGCTTCCTCACGTCTGTCGACCTCCGATTCAATGCACTCCCGAGGACGCTCGGCATGGTGCAGATCGTATATAGCCTGAAGATCAAATCAGACAGAATGCTCAAGGTGGATGTTACTGTCGAGAAGACCACTGGCAGGAAGATTAAGAGACTTGATGGCGAACAATTCTGTTTGTGTGACGAACTGGGTGTTGTAGGAGCGGTCATGGCATGCATCGAAGTGCATCGCAAGGGGGACCTCGCGGATTGTGCGATGAACGTGGTTCGAAGGCGACACGATAGGCTGTTCGCAGGACCAGCCATGCCGAAGCTCGGTAACTTCTTCCCTCCCAGCCCGACATGCATGAGATGTCAGAAGGCGACTTTCGAGATAGTTTACAGCGGCATGTGAGGAGCAGTTTCATGGAAAGAATTCATGCGAGACGAGTTGTGGGATTTGCTGCGATATGAATCATGAGGGTCTGCGTTGGCGGAGAATGTGCTTTACGAATTATACCCTTTTGCTTGCTTCATACTGGGGACAATATTTGTCGACTCGGACATCCTCTAGATTGTACCCATTGACCGGTGTTGAACATCTGTTCTGCCCACTGCATCGTCAGACTCGGCGCGAGTGGTGATCTCCTGCCACAGCTAGCACCATGGCTGCTTGTCCTAGCATGAGTATGGCGTCTTCACTCCCCCTCGAGTGGTGAACGGTGACATTTTGGACAAAGTTTAAGCTGTAGAGCTGCGAGCACTAAGGTAGCTACCATGAACCTAAATAATATTATCCTTAGGAAAAACACATTCGATTCTGGAGTACAGGGTGCGCAAAAGAACGGAACGATGAACCGGCTGCATACATAGTAGAACAAACGCTATCAGGTACAGTGGAATCGAAAGCAGGAAGTGCTGCTGCTATCAAAAAAGAAAAAAGAACAGTCAAGGGGCCTCTCCGCTGGTTCATATTAGCGTGTATACTCAGTATGGGTGAGGCTTTGATGGGAATTCTTACGGATTCGAACCCGGGGCCTGTCACAAACGAGCAGGATAAACTCTGCTGGGAGAACCCGAAGCGACAATCATACCACTAGACCAAGAGGCCGATATTATGCCGGGTAATTTCTGCATAGATTATGAAGGTGACAAATCAATTCAGCCTGAATGTTCATCCGCTAGCGGTGCTCGATTGCTCTTTTGTCTGGAACAGTTACAGTAGCATGAGTTATGGGCTGTTTATACTGCTGAAGATGAAAGGAATCTGTGTTCAAGGCTAATAGAATCAGATCTAACTACTTGTATGTTGATGAGCGTGACGGTCAACCAGAAGGCAGGTGACCCTGGTGTCTTGGGTTTACCTACCTAGCTTGCAAAGCCTGCCTCCTCTCCAACGACGACATGGAAGCACTCTCGTAGTGCTATTCCGTGTACTGATACTGATGTACGTGAGCCCGAACGCGTTTGTGCTGAATGGATTGGGTGTGTATTGCATATCTTCGGCAACATGTTCGCTCCGACGTTGGTGGCGAGTGATTCGACCGCTTCCCAATGGTCCTCGGTGGGCATGTGGGTTGCTGGCTGGCGCATACCAATGCAAATCACTGTGTCATTTATATCCTCTCTCACACACTCACACACAAAAGTCCAGTACTATCGTCCCGAGGCGGATCCAAACGTCGCGTCAAGACTCGATATCCATATCTGCAGGCCCAACCAAGCCCCGCGAGCATCGAGCCAGACCGATCAATTCAGACATGTCGAAAGAAGAAACACCACCACCTCAGCGACATCTGTGCCCAATCACCCTTTTCAATTCCCATACAACCTCTTCTACTACTCCTTCTTGTTATTATTTTTCTTCTTCTCATCCCTCCCTCTCTGATCATAAACTTCTCGATTCTCCAACCCACCCTTCCCTAGCCCCGACGAACCCACTTTCGCTTCAATCCGATCATGCGCCTCGTGAATCAATCCAATATGCCCTCTGAGCGTGCCTTCAATTTCATCTGCGCGCGCTTCGTTTTCTTCTAAGCTGTACTCGATTTTGTTTTTCAGATAGTATGTGGCTCCGCCTGTTGCGAAGAGGTTGGCGACGCCGATGAGGAATGTGGGTTTGGTGTAGAGTGGTGACATGGTTTGGAGGAGGAGATGGAGGATGATGGCAAGGAGCTGCTGGGGATTTCGTGGCTTGGGGCTTTTGGTTTCGATGCTGAGCTCCTTTCTGTGAATGTATTGCTTGTTGAGGTCAATCATAAGAAGAATATATGTACATATAATGTACATGTACCTCTCACAAAGGTCGATCATTTACGTCATGACGGCATTGACTTTTGTGCGTACATGTAAAAGTCATTGTTCTGGTATTCTGCACACAGGAATAGGAAGACAGCGTTGTCGAAGGATATCGACAGGCGTATAATTGTTGTACAGATTGCGAGTAGATACATGAACCTTATGCTTGCAACTCGTGACGCTCATCACATTCACTTCTCATGTGGGGGGAGTTAACATCATTATTTTTCACTACATTTTAAGTCCACCATACACCAACTCTGACACTGGTTGGTGATATTGCTTCGCATACACGTACAAGAGAGAGGTATTTCAGCGCAGGCCATTCATGCTTTCTAGGACCCAGTCCACTCGTGAGACCTGTGCACCTGGGTCGGCTGGAGCCACATCGGGCGAGAGCCAAGCACTGTTTGTCCTTGGCAGACTGTCCAATGATCACTTTTCCCCTGTGAGTGCGACGGCCTCTTCTGAGAAGCGGGAATTCGCGGGCTGACACTCAAATCAAGGACTCTGGAAGTATTGTAATGTCTTCTGTGACGAACATGTCATGTCCCGACTTCTGCCTTGTAATCACACCCTGAAGTCGCTGGTTGCTTTCATGGCTAGACTGGAGTTGAGCTTTGAACATCTGGTGGTCGACAGCTCCGAGGCAGCAAACTATACCAACAGTCCTGATGGCAAGCAAGTTCGGGCAATGGTCTTCACTTTCAGCAAGCAAGATGAGTCCAGGGAGTCGAGTTCCGTCAGCTCTTCGTAGCGATGGCACGAGCCGCACTATTCTCTAACTCATACTTAAGCTTCAATTCCGTTACATTACGCCACTGATGTTCCCAGTCATAGTCTGGCCATCCTTCGGGAAGCACGGAATATTCAGGCAGAATGTATGCACCGTCGCAAGAGCCAGCAGACTCGCATTGCAGGCCACAGAGACCGAAAAGCTTGCAGTAACAGTCACCTGCTCCGGGACAGTGGACGGGAGGCTTGTGAAATATTACTGCGTAGAGGGGTCAACAAATTTCATCGATCCGGACTTTATGGTATATACATACTATGCCATGAGTATTCAAGAATTCGGCCACTGAGATAGTCCCTGAGGGGGGTGTCGAGTAACCAGGCTCTGTAGCGAATGTAATCTGTAACTGGACGCTCGCGAATCTTGTCGGCAGTCACGGCGAACTGCGCGCAACAATGGGCTCCAACCACCTCGGGAACCGGAACATGTGGGAAGAGCTCTTCGAATGCTTCCTTATAGAAAGATCCGGCGCGAGCGTCCTCCGACTGAGGATCAGATGCTGGCGCGGGAGCATTGGCCTCGCTTAGTGGATGAATCTCTGCAGGACAACCTAGGCTCCAGCCACATCGCAGGTTCACATAGCCTTCCGTCTGAACGTGAGAAAGATTCAGCCTTGCAAGAACAGCCTGGCCATCATAAAACGGATCATCATTATGCCATTGGTATCTGGTGGAATGAGAGAAAATGGTTATCTCGGGAAGTTTCTCGTAATTATCGATGATGTACCTGTCGGATATCAGAATCGGACAGTCCAAGGTCACACGTCTCGATACTGCTACTCACGTCAAGTATGCCATGCCCTCTCGTCCCTTGTTCTGTGGTACTGCGAGGCCTGCATGCGGATCGTCCGTGACATATACCGACTTCGTATAGTTCGGAAACGCGTCCAGCCAAGTAATATCGTCGCCAGCCTGGGTCGCTACCACCACCGCCACGCGAGACTGAAGGGACGACTGGTGCGAAATGTGAATTTCTGCATATCCCCGACCTAGCGATGTGCAGCATTGGCCGTACGAGAAAACGAACAGCAAGCAGGCGGCAGAGAAACATGCCACGAGCACCCAGTAACTATGAAGCTGTCGTGGATGCCGTCCTAGCGAGCTGAGCCAGCTTTGCATGGTCAGTAAATAAGAGCGCGAGAAGACATGTGAACAATCAACGATGGAAGCCCCATGGCTGCTTTATTACAAGAGAGAAAACAGTTCACCATTTAGAGTGCCTCGCAGGGATGAAAGAAGTCGTCCTTGCCGCTACCGGCTAAATCTGGCTCAAGCATTTCGTACAGGATACGGCAATTAATAGAGGATCGCAAGCACCCTGCACATTCACTTACAGGGAACTAGGGACAGATTTCATTGGCCCGGCGTCAGTAGCGGCAGAAGAGTCCGGGCATGCTCCGCGCCAAGCAGCGGAAAGTCCCGACATTGTGAACGTCAGGTCTCCTGCCGGGTTGCCGGGGTCATGCTCGCACTTCCACAGAAACCCTCCATAGTGCTACAACTACTCAAGAGCATGGAAAAACGGAGCTTTCAATTGCAGCGACTGCAGTAAATGAAGCAGTCTGAGATACACCTTCACTTTGAATGGTGTCAGGACCCTTCAGCCCCTCGTGTAGCGCGGAAAGCGCGAAATGTGTATCAGAGACGACTCTGCTGTGCCACATGCAGCAGCTGAGATGGTAATTGTTGCAGGTCAGCCTTAAGAAGATCGCGATCCGCCGCACTGCAGCTAGGCTCAAGTGTGCTTAGCAGAACAATCCACATTTCTCAAGGTCTTGTCGAGCCTATATATACCACTGCAGGGTCCCGAATGAGCGAACGCCAGCGTAATGCTCTGCCCAATTTTGCGTCTTTGAGCCTGGCCAGTATGCCCGTAGGTTCATCGAGCGTGGCTCACAACATGAATCGGAGATTGCTTGCCTTCGCGCTCCCTACATGCTCGTGATTTCTGAAGAATGCTGTCTCGTTCTCTGGGCAGTTCGCTGGGCTTAGCCAACCTGCTCTGAACCACTAGTTGTGCGCTTCCAGAATTGCAGCTAGCTGCGCGAAGGTCACAATCACGACCCTGGACATGGCTTCTCGTCCACTGTACGTACCGTAATCTTGGTCTCAATGCAAGACAGAACATCGGTCGCGGCGTGATTGAGTCAGTTCAACAATGTGCACGTCGATGAATCAAAGACTGAAACAAATGATTGAGCAGTATCAACCACTCTCCAGTATCTTCTTAGCATTATCAACCACCTTCTTCAGCTCAGCACTTCCCTTTTCAACCACCTTCTCCATCATCGTACCAGCCTTTTTCAGATCGTCCGGCCTAGCAGACCTGTTCAATTGTAGCGCCCGCAATTTCTTCTGCTGTTTGCCCCTCGCATCTCTTATACTCGTGCTCGCTTTGTCACCTGCTTTCACAGCTTCGTCGATGACAGCTTTGCGTGATTCTGCCGTTGGGGGTGGAATGTTCAAGATGAGAAGAAGTTGGTTCTGACCAGTGGGATCCGGTTGAGGTGTGAGCGATAGCGAAGAAGACTGGATGGCGGAAGAGACCGGCTTAATATGCTGTGAGAGAATAGTCAGTACTGGCATCGATACAGTCCTTTGTCGTCCTCTCCACCCACATCCTTCTCGCCGACTAGAATTTGCACGGTGCGGCCTTTGGGAATAACCTGCGCGACATCGTTGAGCTTGACAGTCTGGGTGCTTTGCTTGTCAGGTTGTACGCGCAGATTTTCGACGAGTTCGGGGTTGAAGCGGCCACCAGCTCGTAGCTTGGACAGGTCGTTCTTCAAACGTTCCAGCGTGCTCCCAATATCGCTTTCGAGAGCAGAGAAGTCGTATGGATCCTCAGTGGCAGTACTCGCGGCATCGCTCTTCCCTTTGGAGTCGGCTTTTTTCTCCTCGCGGGCAGCCTTACCTCCTTTCTTGCTCAAACTCGCCGAAGTCGAAAACAACTTCACGCTGCTTTGGCCGATGCTAGGTTGTGCTGTGCGAGTAGCCGCACGATATGCGACTCTGCTGCTCCTGTTTGGCCATCAGCGATGAACTCGCCTGACACTGTGATGGCGCCTCTCACATCGGCCTCCTCTGCACCGTTGCCGCTGTTCTTCGGATGAGGGGCGCAAGGCACTCGCCAACAAGGACTCCGCAGAAACGACACATGATGGCGGATGATTTGACGGGATAATGCCTTATATGACGAGCCGTCAAGAGGTGTGGTTGTATGGAGGGTTCCTCTCAAGCTTTCATATGACATCCGGCAAGTGGAGCCGAGGATTGCCGTGACTTCTGGCTGACACGCGACTCCAAAAGAGAGCATTCGCGACCGACCGACCACAAACATCAGATCAGATCAGATCAGACCATCAGACTTTGTTCTCCAGTCAAACAACAACAACATCAGGTATCAACCGCACCAACCATCGCATTCGCATAAATTGCCGCCTTGTATTCACATCACCCCAACAACCACATCTCGCATCGACTTCTTCCCCGCAGGACGCGCCAGTCCTCTCCAAAATGGCCACTCAAATGAACGCGCAAGAGCTCATGCAACTGCAGAAGCAGATCGGAAAGGCTGTGGAGTCTGGGGACCCGCCAAGCACGCTCCTCGAACTGCTCAAGCCACTGGACAGCTGGCGTGCGACCGAAGACCTGCTGAGAGTATCGAGAATTGGCATCGCTGTCACGAAACTCCGCCAAACCAAGGACCCCAAAGTCGCCGAAACTGCTTCGAAGCTTGTGAACCGCTGGAAGCAGGAGGTCAGTGCGAAGAAGAAGAAGGCCGGAGGCGACAGCCCAGCACCAGGTGCTGCGGGCGTCAAGGGTGGGAATGGTGCAAGCGCGACAGGTAGTCCTGCGACACCTCCGGTCAAGACAGAGTTGAAGAAGGAACAGCGCAAGAGCACTGTAGATCCTTCGAAGCGGACAACGGTCACAGACAAGATCGATCACAATGTCACTGGTGATAAAGTCCGCGATGGTTGCCTGAAGCTGATGTACGATGGCATCGCTTTCATGTCGGAAGACTCGCCTGATGCTGTGTTCGATGTGGCGAGAAGAGTAGAAGTTGCGGCCTTCGAGCACTACAGACAGGAGACGAGCAACGACTACAAGACGAAAATGCGTTCTCTGTTCCAAAACCTCAAAATGAAGGACAACAAACTACTGCGAAGAGACGTTTTCAGCCAGAAAATCGATGCGAAGCGCCTGGTGACCATGACGAGTGAAGATCTGAAGAGCGAAGATAGACGAAAGGAAGACGAGGCGATGAAGGAGGAGAATATGAGAGTGGCCATGACTCCGCAGGAAGCCAAAGCCATTTCGACCACGTACGTATCGTACCTTTTCCTGTTCCTCTCCGGAAATGGGAGAAGAACGGCATCCACAGACCCTGCGCTCTCGTCAGTCATTCTACTGGCGAGCCAGCGCAGGGTCGCTTTGCGTCCCAGAAAAATCTGCTGACTAAGCCCGATATCACAGCTTTACCTGTGCCAAGTGCAAGGAGAGCAAAGTCTCCTACTCGCAAGCTCAGACTCGATCTGCTGATGAACCGCTCACAACCTTTTGCGAATGCACGGTCTGTGGACATCGGTGGAAATGTAAGTCTTTCAGACCGCCTCGTGCTTTTATGCTCTCCACGTTGGCAGATGGATGAATGCTAACCATTGTACGATGGACTGCAGTCTCTTAGTTGCCCCCAAAACAAGACACGAAGAGGACACTCTCTGGAACAGTGATTACTCACTTCAGGGACACGTTTTGAGTGGCGCTCCTTTACGCAATGGTGATGGTCGGCCTGATTTTTGCCATCTTCTGCTACGCGATAGCAAGAATTCGCCAAGTTAAGCCAGTGTTGAAGTTTGCGTGAACGGGGATAACTTCAACAGGTTATCGCAGGGCGACGGCTGGCAGGCAAGCAAGCAAGCAAGGGAAAACAGTCAGCTTTTTTCGGAACAAGACGGTAGAAGACATTCCGTTACTGAATACACAAAGTGGTTCCATGAAATGGAAAAGGCCACCTCCAAGTTTCGAGAATAACCATTCCCATCGGACCATATCTTAGGTTACTGTAGAATGGTGCGTCTGCCACGAAAAACGAAAATGAACTCAAAAAGGAAAACAAATAACAGAATTAACGAATACCTATCATACGAATCTCTCTTCCACTTTTACGCATAGCGTCAGTTGATACTAACATGTATTTCTTATTTATAGAGAGAGAGAGAGAGAGAGAGATAGAGAGAGAGAGAGGTAGAAGCGTTGATTCGTTGGAGTAGTTTTCTTTAAGTCAAGGTAAGGTAGGTAATGAGTTTTACTTTTCGCCTTGATAAAAGCTGGTGAAATTTTCTCTTTTGGGCCCGGGCTGAAAAAAAAACAAATGGCCGCTGCTGCTGCTGCTGATATCAGATCAGATGGGGGGTTTTTTAATATTTTCTTTCTTTGTTTACAAGGAAAGAGTTGAGAGTTCTGCGCATAGATACCATACCATTCGATGGTTGATACAAGTAAATTTGTCTCCTTAGCATTGTGGAGAAAGGGACGAGGCAAAGAACTCGAGATTTTCAATACATCGCATTCAGGTATCTACGCTTACGCTTTTGCACGAATAAAAAGACCATCTACATTCACTTCCTGCCTTGACTTACAAAGGCTTACCGCCAATGAAATCACTCCACCTCCTGACTTCCTTCGGGATACCCTCGGTCTTTGGTAATTTCTCGCTCATGCATTGGGCGAAAAGCACAGCAGTCCTGGGCTCCATGAACAATGGGTGGCCAAAGTCGACAGCGTTCCTCCTCATGACATAGTCCTTATCAGTCATGCTTGAAGCCCTGCGCTTGGCCAAGTTGAAGACTCCGCGGATATCGTACTTCTCGAACACACCGCGAAGCTCCTGCTTATTATCAACCGGGAACTCAATCACTTCGACAGAGACAGAGCCATCCTTCGAAGACTTCTCGAGGTGTTCCTTGACATTCTGGTCTGCGGCGTAGAGCTTGTAACCCAGAGGGTTGAGGTAGTCGACGATCTTGCCGAGATCAGGTGTCTCGGTGTCACCACCAAAGAGGAGTCCCTCGCCTGGCAGTGGGACGCGGAAGTTCATCATACTTTGCACAGCAGTCCAGTAGGCCTCAACGAGATCGGTACCGAAGCAAGCCATTTCACCAGTCGAGGACATCTCTACACCAAGGTAAGGATCAGCGCCAGCAAGACGAGTCCAGGCGAACTGCGGAACCTTGACAGCGAGGTAGTCGCGTTTCACGGCCATGAGGTCAACAGGCTCTGGAACATTTTGGCCAAGAAGA
Organism: Mycosphaerella sp. Ston1; assembly: GCA_000504405.2. Taxonomy (NCBI): domain Eukaryota; kingdom Fungi; phylum Ascomycota; class Dothideomycetes; order Mycosphaerellales; family Mycosphaerellaceae; genus Mycosphaerella; species Mycosphaerella sp. Ston1. The sequence goes on from KZ105547.1 coordinate 104,330, forward strand.
GCACGAGTAGCAACGTCGATGAAGTTTGTTCCGAGGACCTTGCTGACGAATGGGAAAGATCGAGAGGCACGGATGTTGCACTCGATGACCTTCAATAGTGGTTCGCCGCCTTCTGGGTTGTCGGCAGAGATAATCTGCATGTTGAAGGGACCGGTTATAGACCAAGCCTTGGCAACCTTGATTGCGATCTCCTTGACGCGCTCGATGGTGCGCTGAGGTAGGTGGACAGGTGGGAGGACAAGAGAAGCATCACCAGAGTGAACACCGGCGTTCTCGACATGCTCAGAAATAGCGTGGACAAGGAGTTTACCATCGTGAGCAACAGCATCGCAATCGATTTCCAGAGCACCTTCAATAAATTTAGTAATGACAACCGGGTGGTCGCCGCTGACTTGACTGGCAGCGAGAAGTTTCTCCTCAAGCTCTGCCTCAGTGCGGATGACCGTCATGGCAGCACCGGAAAGGACGTATGATGGACGAACAAGAACCGGGTAGCCGACTTCATTAGCGAAATTCTGAGCCTCCTTGTAGCTGGTGAGTTCCTTCCAGGCAGGTTGGTCGACACCGATAGACTCGAGAATCTGCGAGAATTTCTGTCTGTCTTCGGCCTTGTCGATGTCCTCAGGGTTGGTACCGAGAATTTTGGCCTTGCCGGTTTCCTGAAGCTTGAGTGCAATGTTTTGTGGCAGTTGACCACCCACGGAAACAACAACACCGGAAGCGTGTTCCATTTCGTAGATGTCCATGACACGTTCGTAGCTAAGCTCTTCGAAGTAGAGACGATCTGGAACGTCAAAGTCGGTGCTGTAGGTTTCTATTCAAGCATGTCAGTAAATGTCGTACGGCATGTTCGACGGAATACTCACCTGGGTTGTAGTTGATCATGACAGTCTTCTTGCCCTGATCCTTGAGGGAGAGGGTAGCATTGACAGCACACCAGTCGAATTCGACGGAGCTTCCGATGCGGTACACGCCAGATCCAAGAACGATGATTCCCTTGTCTTCGAATGTCACATCGTGGCTGGTGGCATTGTAGGTCGTGTACAAGTAGTTGGTATCAGCGGGAAATTCAGCAGCGAGAGTGTCGATTCTCTTGACCCAAGGCTTAAGACCAAAGTTCTTGCGGCGGGCACGAACCTCATCTTCGGTAGAGTTGACAGCACGAGCGATCTGCTTGTCGCTGAAACCTTGCTTCTTGGCCTTGTGCATGAGTTCCTTCTTGATGCCGAATAGAGAGCCGATGTCCTGGAGTTCCTTGGTGGTATCAACAATGTTCTGAATCTTGTACAGGAACCATCGATCAATCTTGCTGAGTTCGTGGACCTTGTCGACAGAGTAGCCTTCGTGGAGCATGGCCTGACCAACAGCAAGCCAACGGCGATCGGTGGGGTTCTTGAGCACTTCATCCAGATCCTCAAAATGATCGCCTTGGAGGCCATCGAACTTAGGGTCGACCTGACGGATAGCCTTCTGGAAAGATTCTTCGAAAGTGCGGCCGATAGCCATGACTTCTCCGATAGACTTCATAGAAGAGCCAATCCTGCGGTCGACGTTCTGAAATTTGGCCAGATCCCAACGAGGAATCTTAGTGACGATGTAGTCGAGAGACGGTTCGAAGTTGGCTGTAGTAGTACGAGTGACAGCATTTGGCAGCTCAGGCAGAGTATGGCCGAGAGCGATCTTGGCAGCAGTGTATGCCAGAGGATAACCAGTGGCCTTAGAGGCGAGAGCAGAAGAACGAGACAAACGAGCGTTAACCTCAATAACCCGGTAGTCGAGTCCATCAGGCTGGAGGGCATACTGAACATTGCATTCTCCAACCACACCTAAGTGACGGATGATCTTGATAGCAGCAGTTCGAAGCATATGGTACTCTTCATCACTGAGCGTCTGGGAAGGCGACACGACGATCGAATCTCCAGTGTGCACACCAAGCGGGTCGAAGTTCTCCATGTTGCAGACAGTAATGCAGTTGTCCGAGGCATCACGCACGACCTCGTACTAGGCCTCCTTCCAGCCCTTAAGAGACTTCTCGACCAAGATCTGAGGAGACAGGGTCAAGGAACGAGCAGCCATGTTGCGAAGCTCTTCCGGATTGTCCGCAAAACCAGATCCGAGACCACCCAGAGCAAAAGCAGCTCGCACGATGATAGGATATCCGACAGTCTCAGCTGCTTGGAGGGCATCCTCAACAGTTTCAACGGCAATACTCTCAGCAATAGGAATATTGATCTCCTTGAGAGCTTTGGCGAATAAATCTCTGTCCTCGGAAGTTTTGAGAGTCTGCACGGGGGTACCCAAGACCTTCACTCCATATCTCTCAAAGATGCCCATTTCGTCCATCTTGACTCCCAGATTGAGGGCAGTCTGTCCACCGAACGACAGGAAGATGCCATCTGGTCTCTCTTTCTCAATGACATAGGTGACATACTCTGGCGTGACGGGCAGGTAGTAGACCTCATCGGCGAGCACGTGAGCAGTCTGAATAGTAGCAATGTTGGGGTTGATCAGGACAGACTGGATGCCAGCCTCCTTGAGCGCCTTCAATGCTTGAGAACCCGAGTAATCAAACTCGCCGGCCTGGCCGATGGACAGACCACCCGAGCCGATGACGAGCACTTTCTTGACATCGACGAGGTTCTGGCCGCCAGCAATGGCACCGCTTTCGAGGTAGGCCTTTGCATTGGGAGCGACTTCGGCCTTGCTAGCAGCACGTGCGGCAGAACGTGTGAAGGTCCTAGCCTGCGTGGCGTGTGCAGGCTTCGCAGGTGTGTTGGCAATGGGTGTGTATCGTGTAAGCGGTCGAGAAGTGAAGGTTCGTCGGGCGATGCGCGATATGGGTTGTTGGTGGAGGAAAAGGTCGTGGTGCAGCTGGCGCGCGATACGCCCAGTCACAGCCATGGTCTTTCAACGTCTCAGCACCCGCAGGCCTTCCACAGGTGGTCACTAATATAATCTACTCTCCTGTCAGCGTCCGTCAGGCTCCATGCTCATGTCCCAATTTCGCCCTCGTGCGTGTCCGTCAGGAGCAGTCCGGGACGGGGGGAGAGGTGATGTGGAGGGGAGCGGTGACGGTGAGGGCGGGCGGCAGCCATTGGAGGAGACACGGAGAAGATGTGGGCTCGTACCTTGCGAAGTCGTGAGCGTTGGAAATACCATGGAGATCGTACAGCTCAAGCAAGCTGGCTGGGGAGGATGCAACAAGCCACTGTGGTGAAATGGCTGTTGTTGTCGAGCAGAAGCAGTTCTGAGTCTGCCCCGAAAGAAAAGCCAAGCAGCCTGGGACGGACGGAAGCTTGCCGCGAAGAAAAAAAAACGACAGCGATAGAACTGGAACCAAGACTTGAGCGAGTCTGACCGCCGGCGATTTGCAGCAGAAGCTGAGATCAACAAGATTGTGTAAGGTAAGGTAGAACTATTGAATATTATTCTTGTTCTGACATTGCTGTTGACTCCCTCCTATATGTGTGAATTTTTCCCTCTTATCGATTGCGATGCAGTGCTGTGGAAGTCTCATCATGCAGCTCGTGGAGCTCAGAAATTTCTTCCTCGCCTCGCTGCGACCAATCCAATCATCTCAACAGCCGGATGCGCCCTGCAACCTGGCAATAATCACGAGACTAACTCGCAACTATCCTGCTATCCATCACATTCACGGCAAAGGTGAACTGCCCCACACAAGAAAGAAGAAGAGATGCAACATGTGGATCGGGTTTTTCTCATTCAATGATGCTTCTCCTGTCTACTGTACTTGCTCAACCTGTTTCCCCCACCCGACTCCATCCCTGATCCAATTTTCGACTTTTCCAAAGGATTGCACCATATACATTAGTGGCTGATCAGATTAACACTTCATGACAGTGTAGTGTGTATACGAACTCAGAGCGCTGCTCAAGCCATCAGCCACTCAAGGAGATCAGTGTATGTGTTTCAACGGCCGTGCTATGCTTCCCTCCGCCCACTCAGATGACAAGGAAAAAGCACAATACGCACGCATATGCAGCGCCTCGGGACGAGAGAAGATACTCTCCAAAACAGCAATAAACAACAAGGCTCGCGGCCTACAGTAACAAAAGTGGTATCTTGCTTGTGTAATCAATGCATCACCTCCTAGGTGAGGTTGTCGACCTTGAACAATCAAATTCTCTTGGAGTCAAGATATGTCGGTCCATAACAAAAAATGTGCCTTCTCTGGCGATATTCGTGATCATGACGGCGTGACGCTGCTGGCTTTCTTGAGCAGCCCTCGCGGCCTCAGATTGGCGCATCTGGGCACACGTGCAGAGCGAGAGAACTTCTAAACCCTCGGTGCTGCATGGCTTCCTCCTTCCAGCTTCGAGAAGAGCTGTTCAGGCGGCAGCCGGTTCACATTCGCGCTCTTATCCGCTGTTATCGGCACGTAGCCTTCGATTCGCCGTCTGCGTCGCTCAAGCAGGATGCCCAGCAAGATGACCAAGCCAGTGATGGCAAGAGCAATCGCCAGACCAATCGCTACAATGACGCCAAGCGCAAGACCATGATGCTTGCTGGTCATGAAGTTCTGCGGATTTTGGACGAAAATTGCAGACAAACTGCCCTGACCTCCATTGTCCATGTTCGTCAGGATGTAAGGTTCGTACATGGTGCCGTTGAAGAGGACCGCGCTTGCATTGCCTTGCTCAGGAATGTTGATATTGCCAAGAATCATGAGCACCTGATCGTCCGCGATCAGGTCACTGTTGGCATGGTTGGATGTCAGAGGCATGATCTGAAGCTTGCGAATAGACGTCGAATCACCCAGACCAGAAGCGCCAGTCCATGTGCCATCATTGTACTTGCTCAAGAACACCGATTGGTTTGTGCTGGAGACGCCACTGACCCACAGCTCTTTGTACGCGTTGTCCACGGCAGATATTGCGAAGATTGGACCTGGCAGGCTGGAAGCTCCATCGAATGCGGTGAAGGTCTGCGCTTTGGTGTCATAGGTAGCCATTGTTGTCATGTTGTTGTTGATCGTTAGATTGCCGGCGACGATCAATTTGGTATTGGAGGACCACATCATGGCATAGACGACACCCGACAGACCACCACCAGTGCTTTGCCACTGCAATGCTTCAGTGTCGTAGTAGCAGAGGGGGCCGCATGGAAGTGAACCGGCAGTGGAGTAGTCTCCGCCAACATACACATCAGTGCCATCAGGTTGCGCTGTGATTGCGTTGACAACGACATTCTCGCCGCCAAGCGCCGGCGGGTGAGGAGCAGCGTATCTGTTGGCAGACAAGTCATAGACAATAAGTCCAGTCGCAGTGTTGCCGTTCACAGTACCATTGACAGCACCTCCGGCCCACAGCATTGTCTCGTACGTATCCATAGCGATGAAGATCGAATCCGAGTCAAGGCCACTGACACCGCTGACCGACTGAGAAGAATCAGTATTGTTGATGAAGATCAAATTTTCGATGTTGCTGCCATTGCTGGCTAGCGTGCTGAAGCTTCCACCGAGAATAGTGATGTTGAGGCTGCTCTCAGAGTAAAACAGACCGTCGTAAACGCCAGTGTAGTTCGTCCCGGAGACATCATCGGACAACGCTCGCTTGCGCATTGAGTTCGTTCTGGTACTCGAGTTGGCGCTGTTGGTAGAGAGCTGAATGCCAAGTGACTGCAACTCAGGGTCACCAGAGCCAACCAGCTCCACCACGTCGCTGATGTCCAGGCCTTGGGACGAGATCATGCCGCCGTATACAGGTTGCATGCCAGGCACGGTGGAATATGCTGTGAGCCGGCCGTCCAGGGCACTGTCAGATCCAGCAAGGTTGTCAAGCCAATTGCTTTCACTTGGTACCCAGATAGCGAAACCGTTCGAATCGAAGGCATCATTGTTGCCAAATGCATTCACCGAAGTGAAGTTGCCGCTGACTGCGAACGTAGGCTGCTCGTTGTTGCTCGTGATGTTCATCGCTAAAGGCAGGATGCTAAACACGGCACCATTGACACCCGCACCCAAAGCAGACCACTCGTTACTGTCAACGGAGAAGGCAGCAATATTGTTCAATCCCTCAGTGGGGTCCATGGCAGTGTTGTTGAAAGTTCCACCGAAATACAAGATCGTATCGTTTAGGTACATGTCGAGGACTTCTCCGTTCAGCCCACCGCGGGGAAGGGCTGTGGCATTTTCGCCGGCAACGGACATGACATTCGCGATGCCGTTGCCAGTGAAGCTTCCCGCAGCATACAGGACATCATCATGCTCGACAATGCTAGCAAAGCTTGCTTCAGCATCAAGCGAGATGGCAGCACGATTGATTGCCGAACCAGTGAAGTTGGTGCTGGTCTGCATCTCATCGGGATTGTACTCGTACAAACCATTGAGGCCACCAGTGGTGGAGATGAGTTCGAAGCGGACACGCGATGCAACGACCGTAAGCGGAACTCCTTGGTTAATTGCTGGTGCCAAAGTGACTGTTGGGAGGAAGCCATCGGTGTCAATATAGCCATAGTAGATTTGTTCGAATTTGTCGTAGTTGTTGGTCTGGTAACTGCTAGTCGTAGCTGGCGAACCACCGGATGTCAAAGAGGCCGTGATATCGACCATTCCCCTTGTGGCGCACGTGCCGTCCAGGATGCAGCCAGGGGTGTAGAGCGTGACGGAGTAGTTGCCAGACTGCTGAAGGTTGGGCTGGAACACAACTTTTGTCGCGTCTCCTACATTCGCGGGGTCGGTGATAGTGGTAGAAAGGAAGTCGGCTGGCGTAAGGCCTCTGCTGGCAACCTGTGTCCAGGCGTTGGCGGGTACAGCAGTTGAATCCGAAGCTGCAGCAGTGTCGACACAGGAAGGAGCATTGAAACTGTTGACGGCATAGCTGTAGATATCATTCGAATACAATTCGATGCCATTGAGACCAGCGCCAGCCCCATACCAATCAGTGACCCACACGCGGAAGATGCTTAGGCCAATGGGCCGCTCGAAGTGAAATTCCTGCGCGGTGGTGTTGCCTTGTGGTAGAGGACAGAATCTCACGCACGAAGCGTTCTGGCCAGTCACTGGATCGACGTAGGTCAAATTGAGAACACCTCCGCCGTTCATCTCCTCGAAGTAGAAACTCTTGGTGCCCCGTCCTTCATAATCAGTATTGTAAAGTCGCAACATGGTTGGATTGATACCGAAGCCGAGGGACGACTCCCAATAGCCCCCAGTGTTGTCGGCAAGAAGCCATGTGTTCCCGGTTCCTTGCTGGGCACCAGTCTTGCAGATGATATTGTTTGGGTCGCTGAAGCCAGACGTGGACGAAGATCCTGATGCAGTGATAGTCCCTGAGCCAATGTTGATGGCCTGCTGATCTGGTGTTGACGGCGTAGATGTGTTTCCAAGTCCGGTAAAGCTGCCACCAAAGACAACATGGTTATTGCTGTTCTTCGTGATGGTGTTTACAGGACCATTGAAGCCAGCGAAGGGCAGGTTCACCCATTCAGTTGTCCAGGCCATAGCATTTGTTGAGTTGCCTCCCATGAACTTCCCTCCAACGTATACTGTACCAGTATCGTTGTCGCAATACACGGCATTCACAGGTCCTCCCGTCAGACCATCCAGCGCCGTCACCTGATTTGTCGATGGATTCCAGAGCGCAATGGCATCTGCTCTCACTCCCCCCAAACTTGTGAAATTACCTCCTACAACCACTCCGTTCAGCGTGCCATCCGTCGACACGAATGCGCACATCGCCGCTATTGTCGCATCCGCATCCGCGAGCGCCAACGACTGAAATGCGCCATCAGGATAACGCGTCAGCAGCGACTGACTACCGTTGGTTGATGTGTTCTCATTCTGCCCTTGATACGTGTATAGCGATATGCTGTCAAAGTCTCCACCCACTGCGACCCTCCCTAGTTTCGATAGATCGAGATTCGGCGATGATACGGCGGTCTGCGTAAAGACGGCTGCTTGTGCGCCCGGCACGCCAAGGAAAATGGGTGTGGTGATAATGAAGGCAGTAAGCTCTGGCCCGAGGGCGAGCAATTGCTGAATGATGTTTCGCATCGCATGCGATGGATGCTGATGTGTGTGCGCGCCTAACGAGGTGGTGGCAGGCAGGTCGTCGTTGTGTTATTCGATGTCGATGTCGATGTCGTACGCAGCGCCAGCGACAGGAGTAATGCTGGGATGAGGATAGGCTCAAAACATGCGACCGTCTGTCCACCTTAGCACCTCATGACTGGGCGCTCGCGTTACGACTATGGTGCTGTGGAAGGTTTCAATGGATGGGCCAGTGCTGGTATGACTATCGACGGACACGGCCTGCAGCGGAACGTGCAGGTGGCGTAGGAGGTGCGTCTGTCTCTGCGGCCAGCAGGAGAGGTGCGGCAAGAAGGAACGAGTGTACTGTGGTGGTAGTGGTGGTTGTAACGAAATAACGAACGACTGTGGGTGAGTGAGTGAGTGTGGTGTTTGAGAGCGCTGCCTGCCCTGCCTCGTCCTGCGGCGTCGTTCCTGCGTCTGCGGACGTCGTCTGGCAAGAGGTGCGCGATCAGTGATCAGATCCTGAGGAATGGAGAGCGTTGCTCAGGAGCCCAGCCGTGTAATCTCGGAATCGCGGGAAGGTCGTGTCTGCAACGGGCCTATGAGGATTGAGGACTCGGCGCCGACCAGGAGTTCTCATGGAAGCCCACCGCAGTAATCTTCTCTCACTCAACGTCACCTCGTCCTTGGTGTTCGCTGTGCACTGTTTCGTTATGAGGCTGTTGGTGAGGCGAGAAGCGGATGTGTCGATGAGGGTGCTGTGCTGTCTACGGAAGCAGACTCCCTTGCTGCCCAGCCAATGCACGAAACCTGGCCCACTCGAGGAGGCTTCGGCAGTGATGTACAGCCAGCCAGCCACGCAAACCCTCGTGCTTGGGTGAAACATCAAACTGCACGAATTGTTCCGGAACATCGGGCATCTTCCCTCGAAGGGACCCTATATATCATGTCGCGACTCGCGATGGAAAGGGTGAAGCCGAAGAGAAGAGAAGCACAGTATAGACCGTAATCGTTGAATCGTGTACATACCACTCCATCGTGACGACTTGCAGCTTTTGTGATCCCTGTTGTGGATCGTAGGTTACTACAATCACGACTGCCGCCAAAGCTAATGTTTGTCCTCAAAGCAGCCACCTCGAAAGAGAAATGGCGGATAGTCGCTCATCAAACGCCAGCCACCGCGTGCCACCGTGCAAGCAGCAAGATAACACCGAGACGCACAACTGACCCGCCTGCGCCGGGTGTACCTGCAGAGATCAGCCATCTGATCCCGTCCGACCTCACGTCGCTGTTTGTGTCAGTGGCAATCTAGCACTGGCAATGCGACTTGCGCGAGGATCAAATGCTCGACTGCTGGCCGATGCGGTCAACTTCCATGCGACGCAACTGCATTTCAAGAGCCTTTGTCTTCTCCTCCTCGAACTCAATCTCCTTGCACCTGCAAGTCATATTGAAGTTTTCCCAAGTGGCCTCTCCAGACTCGACCAATCTGCGAATCTCCTTCTTGGCGTGTTGCTGACGGTGCAGAACACCCGCATAGCAGCGTCGAGTTTCCTCCTCGCTCTTCGAGGTAATTTTGTTGAGTTGACCAGCTGAGAGGTGCTCTCGAACTTTGCCTGGTAGGATGATCCAGTTCTTGTCGTCTGGATTGTGCTGGCCGTGCACGTCTGGCATCCAGTCTTCGTGAACGTAGAAACAGACTGTACGTGGGCAGTCCTCGCGAGATGTGGGAGAAAGGTCGCATCTGCGGTGGGTGCAACAGACTTCTCGAAATATGCATTCCTTGCATACAGACGCTTCATTGCATCGAATGCCATGCGACCTGCCCGCGACATACGTTAACTGACACCTCGCTCAATGACTGACTGCAGCACTCACCGGCAGTGATCGCACACGATGAACTTGCTCTTCGCTGGATCTTGATCTGGTTGTATGCGTACGGCGATGCTGGCCGACGACGATGGCGTGATTGGAGGCGGAAGTTCCTAAGTTCGCTATCAGTATCACTCTGGGAGACGATCTCGATCCGAACTCACATTTGTGGCGCTTCGCAGAATTCCGAGCTCAGCTGCTCGATGTCGCAAGATGTTCTTGAAGTCGACTCCCTCCTTGCGTCTCGGAGAGGAGGTACTGCCACTCCGGCCAGCCATGTGGGCCTCCCCGATTTGTTGGGGGTGAATGGGGGTCGGTGGATTACCCTGTAAGGAGAGGTTTGGGCTGCCTTGGTTGCTACCAGAAGTGAGGAGAGGTCTGCTGGTGAAGATGTCGTCGGATGTGTGGCGTGGGCCGACAACTGGCTGCTGGTGCTGCGCGGAGAGCTCAGGTGATGAGCGTTCAAAAATGTGGTGTTGCTGCAAGATGCTGTATGCAGTGGCAAGTAAACGATCGGCATGAACGACCAAATTCGTGGCCTCGCGCTCGACGTGGGATCCAGCCATATCTTGGATGCGAACGGCTGACAGATCGAGGCGCGCATTGTGGAGCCTGGTGGCAGTCAGCTAATTGGCATAGCGCTCTATTTGGCAGAATCGCAAGAAGTGATGTGCTCCTTATCTGTCGTTCCAACATCTTCCGAGGTCTGACTTACCTGCGACAAGCCGCACAGGTGCAGACTTGCATTGGCGGCGGGCTGTGGTTGAGGAGATGGGTCATGATTGTAGGTATGCGCGGTTGGCGGACAATGTGGTAGGGTAGATGTAGTGAAGGTGATGAAGGAGCGATGTTTGGAAATGGTATTCGAAGAGATGTTGTTGTTGATGCGAAGGTGGACGTGTAGGATATGTGAGGTTTGAGGTCTCAGTGAAGCAAAATGCGCTAATGGCGCTAGCGACTATTGTTTATACACACGCACAATGAATACGATACGGATGATGCAGGACAACAATCAAACCACCAGGCTGCACTGAGCAGCTGGCTTGGTACATGCGCTGGGACATCACATTTCCACCTGTGTATCTGTGTGGTGACCGCAGACGGAACAGTTCTGCTTGCACCCCTGCGAGATGAGTTATCGTGTGTACACAATGTTGCGGTCTTCCACGTCTTCTATCCAATGGTGAAGAGTGTCTTATTCGACTGTCGCCTGGAAGTCTTCCCAAAGCCCCATAATCCTAACATGAATAGCATTGCGGCGCTCTCCTTCTTGGTGCTACGGGACTAGTGGTCCGTTCGTAGTCAATACTCTACGGCGCACTGAGCTACAGGATCGTTGGCTGTACTTCCGATGCCACATCCCTAGGTCCTGGGCTTCCTCACTGCCTTCATAATAATCGTCTTGTGTGCGTACCTATGAACATGCCTGCGGCAAGTCTGATCCTACACAGAAGTACTCAGCCCACAGTTGCCCTTCAGTGTGCGCTGGCCAGCAAGACCTTCGGCAACATTGAATATGTGTATACCTGCATGTTGTTGGGCATCAAGTGCGTCAAGCCAAGAGTTCCAGTATTTATACTAAGGTAATTCTACTCAACAAAGCTCAAGTCGGGCATTTGACCTAAGGAAAGACCCTTGAGAATGTTCTAGCAGAGCGACCATGACCTCTTCCGATTTCCATCGTCTCGCTTGGCGCTCGTGGTCAAGTGTCTGATCACTTTTTTAGTCGAGAAGCTTCCAACGCCGACAGTGTTGAGTTACTCTCCGATGCTGACTGTGTGTCCTCGGGGTCGGGAGAGATTGACCCGCTCAGTCCAGCGGCGCCAGTTTCCGACTCGCTGTCTTCATCATGATGGTATAAGTCTCTAGAGGCACAATAACCTTCAGATGCGCTGATCTCGCAGTTATTGTGAATTTCCTATGACCGGAGCTGATGTTTTCGAGTCGAGGTGAAAGCTGAGTACATGTAAATGGCGATTGGTCGAGCGCAGAGAAGATCACGACCCTTGCTCGGACTTGGAGACGATCTGACCCACTATTCATATCTCGCGTTCATTGAGCTGGGGAGCATACAAAATACTTACGAGCTGAATTTCATGTTGCCATCAATTTTGGAACTAGCTGACTTGCTAAGCTTAGGTCACGCCTGTTCTAGAGGCACCTACATGTACCATCGAGCAATCTCAAGCCTGGACCTTGAAAGTTCTTCCTGAGGCAGTCTTCCTCTCCTTCTCCTCCGTGTCTGGTCGCGCTCTTCGTAGAACTGTGAAATGTCAGCATTCCATGTTTATGCTCAAAGCTTCCGCTATTGCTTACCCTGCAAGAAGTCTGCCGTCCGTCTTCGCATGCGACTGTGAATGTATGCCTTGCTAGCCTTGATATGGTAGTGAAAGTAGTCGCGGAAGGTCTGAATGTGCGAAATGACCTCATACCGCCGTTGCTGTGTAAGGTGTCGCGGGAAAAGCACTATCTCGGCAGTCAGCATGAACTCTCCCGTCACATCGTGGTCTCACTCACCAAATGTGATATAGCCGACCTTGTCTTTCGCATTCGCTAGACCTGACACGCCCTGCAGTTCCAGAGGAGGGTCGTTCCTGAACAGCACCTGAGGCGCGTTCTGAATAGCTCTTCTTCTCGCATCCACGAACTCCTGCAGGAAGACCTTGCCGTATATCCTGTCCGTCTCGTCGGAGAATACTGTGCTGAATATGACCGTCACACGATCATGGCTCGCCTTGATGTAAATCGCCTCCTGATCCCGGTAATGTATCGCTCTGAGCTCTCCACCCTCTTTCACACCCTGAGGCGCACTCTCACTCGTGTAGTGGCTAGCCTCTTCAGCCAATCTCCCGTACTCATCAAACGCTTGCTCAAATGGTGCAGCCATAGCATTACGCTTGAGCAAGCTCACCCGGCGGATCAGGTCATCTTTCTCTTCTTGCTCGGCTGGGAGATTTTCGAGATCGACTTGTACACTGAAGTCGTAGCCTTGCTCCGGTTGTACAATGTAAGGGCCATATTCACGTTGAAGGACAGATTCGGCGCCGTATTTGACTAGTTCGGGGTAGCACTTCACGGCTATCGAGATGAGAATTTGCGTCTTGGTGTTGGGGGTGGAGATGTGGAAGGTGACATTGTCGAAGTCGGACACCACTTGGTCGATCGATGCGGGTGGGTTTCTGGGAGCCTGTTAGTGGAAGTGGATGATGTGAATTGGTGGAGGGATACACACTCTGGGTTGAATCGATCTTTCAGCAGCGACTCGATAAGCACGTTCTGGTAGTCAAGGAGCAGCATTGCGACGGTGCAGGTGGGTTTATGTACGATAGTAGACCACGCATGTGCAATGGTGAAGCAGCTGTCGTAACTGCCAAGATCGCCCGCAATGCGGCTCGCGGACCCCAGTCGGCGCTAGCGTTACTGCCTGCCGATCTTCAAGAAATAAATCGAGATGCGGCAAGAGCTGTCTCTGTCAGACACGTAGTAACATGAATAACGACAACATCTGCAGACCGAACGTGCTCTGACCAGCCGCAACTCACTATGGTCCGCTCCTATCGTAGATATGAGCCTGGAAGCGTCTTCGGCACCGTCACCACCGCATTGTCGAACACTGTCTGGACACCCACTACTTCGAATCGCAACGCTGGTAGTGGAAAAGCTTTTGTTGGCGCAAACGAGGAAGTGTTGTGTTGGGATGTCAAAAAAGGGGAGCTGCTGTCGAGATGGAACGATAAGGATAACGGGAGTGCGGTGTCGTGCATTACCCAATGCGAAGTCCAACCAGACCTCCTCGCAGTAGGACACCAAGATGGTTCAATACGGATATGGGACTCGCTTTCTGGCCAAATTGTCGTCAGCTTCAATGCGCACAGGAGTGCCATCACACACCTGCAATTCGATCGCGATGGTTCGAGACTGGCTAGTGGAAGCAGAGACACAGACATCATCATATGGAATCTGTTAGCAGAAACAGCCGAGTTCAGACTCAAGGGCCACAAGGACCAGATTACAGGCATGGCTTTTCTCCGCACATCCCGGACGGCGGATAGTGTAGATGAAGAGAACGAAGAGGAGAGGTATCTTCTATCTACATCAAAGGACGCGCTAGTCAAAATTTGGGATCTGTCGGCTCAGCACTGCATCGAAACTCACGTCGCTCAGACTAGCGGAGAGTGTTGGGCCTTAGGAATGAGCCCTGAAGGTGCTGGGTGCATCACAGCAGGCAGAGATGGCGAGCTTAAGGTATGGAGTCTGGATATCAATGCTTTGGCTGAGATCGGCAGCACTGTTGGAGAGAGCAAAAAGCAGGATGTGTTGCAAAGCCAGGGAATCATACAACGGCAGGGCAAGGACAGGACAATTGCAGTGTCGTTTCACCCAAAGCAGGACTATATCGCGGTTCATGGTTCTGAGGCGGCAGTGGAGCTCTTTCGGATACGCTCAGCCGATGAGCTACATCGTGTGATGTTGCGGAAGCGAAAGCGGAGAAGAGAAAAGGCTGCTGCTGCTGGCGAGATATTGATGCCAGCAAATGATGATTCTGTGGAGCAGCCAGCTGTGACAGACGTCTTCGTGCCCTATGTGATCATACGGACAAACGAACTGAATGCCAAGGGCGAAACAGTCCGCAAAGGTGGGAAAGTTCGATCCGCGAATTGGATTACATCGGGCACAAAAACATCGAAAAAGCTGCAGCTGCTCGTATCGACCACAACAAATCAGCTCGAAGTTTACGACGTGGTAGCATACCGCGCGCGAGAAGATAAAACGAGCCGAGTAGCGCCCGATTATAATCGGTCACTTGCTGTAGAACTGCCCGGCCATCGAACAGATATCCGTACACTCGCGTTATCGTCTGATGACCGCATGCTTGCCAGTGCATCAGCCGGTCAATTGAAGGTATGGAATCTTCGAACGCAGTCATGTCTTAGGACACTGGACTGTGGGCCGGCATTATGTTCTGCGTTCTTGCCTGGTGATCGCATGGTGCTGCTGGGCACAAAGTCTGGAGAGCTTGAGTTGTACGACATCAGCACCAGTACATTGGTGGAGAAGATACATGCGCATGAGTCTGCCATCTGGACTTTGGCGGTCCATCCCGATGGCCGATCAGTAGTCACTGGTTCAGCGGACAAGAGCGCGAAGTTTTGGAGGTTTGACGTCGTGGACGAAGAAATACCTGGCACAAGAAGGACAACGCAAAGACTGAAGCTCTCCCAGACGCGGCAGCTGAAGGTGAATGACGATGTACTATCTGTGTGTTTCTCTCCCGACCAGAAATATCTTGCGCTCAGTACTCTTGATAACACAGTCAAGACATTCTTCGTGGACAGCCTCAAACCATACCATACTCTCTATGGCCACAAATTACCCGTGCTCAGCATCAGCATCTCTAGCGACTCCAAACTCGTGGCGACGTCTTCAGCCGACAAGAACGTCAAAATCTGGGGCCTCGATTTTGGTGACTGCCACAAATCATTCTTCGCTCATCAGGACAGCGTTATGCAAGTCAGCTTCATCCAACACCCCCAAGAGCAGGATGAGAAACACACCGTCTTCAGCGCCGGCAAAGATGGAGTGCTCAAGTCATGGGACGGGGACAAGTTTGAACAGATTCAGAAGCTTGAAGGACATCATGGCGAGATCTGGGCCATGGTCATCAGCCGCACTGGTGAAACCGTCATAACTGCTTCCCACGACAAGTCGATCAGAACCTGGTCCATCGGCGACGATCTCATCTTTCTTGAAGAAGAGCGAGAGCGAGAGCTAGAAGAGCAATACGAGGCCACTCTTGCGAAAAATATGGATCGCGATTTCGAGGGTGACGAAGATGCGAACGAGGAAGTCGCAGCAGCTTCGAAACAAACCATCTCTACGCTGACCCATGGCGAAAAAATAATGGAAGCCCTTGAAGTTGGCATCACGGATCTCGACCTCATGATGGAACATAATAGTCAACGTGCCAGAAATCCCAAGATGGCCGCAATACCTCAGGACCGCAATCCGATCTTCATGGCTTTGGGGAATATCTCAGCAGAACAGCACGTCCTCAAGACACTGCAACGTGTTCCCCGTCCCGCTTTAAATGACGCTCTCCTTGTCATTCCTTTTTCAACTCTACCTACTCTGTTCACATTCCTCGCGATCATTCTGCGGAAACGCATGGCACCCGAACTCGCATGGACAATATCGCACTTTATGCTACAAGCGCATATGAACCAGATCGTGGCGAGTAAACAGCTCAAACCGCTCTTGACAGAAATCTATGAGGCGTACGATGCGTGGCAAGATGAGGAAAAGCGAGTCATCGGATTCAATCTTGCAGCTTTGGAAATCATGGCGAGGGAGTCAAGGGAGAATGAGAATGTCAATGGCGGATATCTGGATTATGAGAAGATAGGTGATAGTGCGGCTTTGGAAGAGAATAAAGGGAGAAAGAAGAGGGGATTCGCTAGTCTGGCATAGACAGCCAGCTACTCACTCCGCGCGTCCCAAGGCTAGAGGGCGAGTGGATATGCAGCACAATCAAGCAGATGACGTTGGCCTCGAGTGACCTCGCCTTCTACACTGATAGTTCACCTACGAGCTGCAGTCTCTTCTTCTAGGTACCTTTTCAGTGTTAGTTCTCCGGGAAGTGCAGACATGGTATACCGCTGGTTGGCTGTAGTCACCCCGTGATGTACGGTTCAGGATTCTCTCCGTCGAGCTAGGTAGATATGGTACTGTATGAGGCCGCACCATGGGTCGTGGATTCTGGATCAGTAATGAACAATATCAGTCCGAAGCTTGTCATTGTAGAACTATCCCTTCGCTGGGGAGAGATATCTCGGAAGGCGGCACGCTAATGACGCGCGGCTAGTTCTAAGGGAGGACGGGACGAGCTCACAATGTAAGGTATCTTCTAGACTACATGTACCTTCTATCGTGAAGGTAACTCGATTACCACTCCTTCTGCCTTGTTACTGAGCAAGACAAACATGTCTTCTATACCCATTCCACCTCCGTAACACCGTTCGCCTGCCACCACGACGATCTCGACCGACATGCCTTCTCGCGACAGCTCGCCGGGTCGTAAAGACTCCGGCAGCGCGCCCACGTCGCCCACGAAGATGCTCGATAAGGTCGAGCTGAGCGATCTGGAGTCAAGTCCGCCGCAACTCCCTATAGAGTCGGATCTGATGCAGCTTGCGCGCTTGGGTGAATTGCGAAGCATACAGAAGCTGTTCGACAGCGGAAAATACAGTGCCAAGTCGACAGATGAGCAAGGCATCACAGCACTCCATGTATGAGCACCGCGCACAGCATAAAGAGGCAGGCGCATGAATCAGAGGCTGACGTCTAGTCAGTGGGCTGCCATCAACGGACACCATGCGCTGTGTCACTTCCTCATACAATCCGGCGCCGATATCAATGCCAAGGGCGGTGATGCACAGGCGACTCCAGTGCTATGGGCGAGCAAACGCTTCAACCTTCCGGTTATTTCATTGTTATTATCGCATGGAGCGGATCCATTGATACGAGATGATCAAGGCTATAATCTGCTGCATTCCGCTACACTGGACGGCAACGTGTATCAATTGATCCTGCTTCTGCATCACCCGGACCTGCCTGTAGACATTCCGGACGCTCAAGGTCACACATCTCTGATGTGGGCGGCGTACAAAGGTTTCCCAGCTTGTATCGATGTCCTGCTCCAATTCGGTGCAGACGTACATGCTACTGATGAGATGGGATTCACAGCTCTGCATTGGGCTCTGGTTAAGGGCAATTATCTCTGCATTCAGAAGCTTGTTGATTATGGAAGCGATCGCTTTGCGCGAAGTAAACCCCAGGAAGGCCAGACAGAAGGCGACACACCGGCCGAGACTGCTGCCAAGATGAAAAGTGATCGAATGTGGCGTAGGGCGCTCAAAGAATGTGGTTACGACGACGCTGGCAACCCTTTGGCATTTCCCGTACCATTTGTCAAGGACCGGCGTCTGTTTTTCAAGCGCTTCTTTTTTCTTTGGCCATTCGCTCTCGGCGGACTCCAGCTGCACATGCTGGCATATTTGAATGTCTGGGTCTCAGTACCCGGAGTGCTTATCGTAGGGTATGGCCTACAGTTCGCAGTACAGAAACTACTGCGTTGGGCACCATCTGAGATGAATACAATGCATAAGACACCCTTTCTTGCAGGGATCTTTGCAGGGACACTCTTCTGGATCGGCGTGCGCTACATACTCAAGATCCTCCCAAGTAAGTTTGTTGTACATGACCTCGCAGTGCCGCCCAGCTCACGCTTGTTCAGATACTCTTTCGACTCATTTCTTCCTTAATGTGATGTTTGCAACCTGTTATGGTCTCTGCGCATACTTCTACTTCATGACGATGACGGCAGACCCCGGATATATACCCAAAAGCGCGACTCGTGGCCAAACGAAGAACACGATTGATGAGCTCGTCGAGCACAATGCATTCAATGAAACACACTTCTGTACAACATGTATGATACGGAAACCATTGCGCAGTAAGCATTGCAGACGGTGCGGTAGATGTGTGGCGAGAGAAGACCAGTAAGACCATACCCCTCTCATGAAAGGGTGGACCCAGCTGACCTGCTGCAGCCATTGCCCTTGGGTTGATAATTGTGTTGCTGTCAATAACCACAAGCACTTCATATTGTACGTGCTGTTCATGATAGTCGGCATCGGCTTCCTGATAAAACTCAGCATTGCATGTAAGTCGATCTTCTCAAGGTTCTGGCGCGAGCGACATTAATGAGATTTAGACATCGAGATCCTCTCGGCACCAACAGATGCCATCTGCACCATCTTGAAGGACGAACTCTGCGCTGAGTTCTCGAAAGACCCGCTGACTATCATCACCAATGCTTGGGGTTCACTGCAGCTTACCTGGACGCTCATGCTTTTGTTCGTGCATTTATTGCAGGTAGCACGCAACCTAACCACTTTTGAAAGCATGCGAAACATGGATCAGGTCAACCCACTCTTATCTGCAGTCACGGCCGGCACGATGAACGTAGACTCCTCGCAGCTCGGAAGCGGAGGCGCCGGTCCCGACGCAGGCGGACACAAGCACAAGAAGAGCGAAGGGTGCGTAACAAAATGGGCTCGAACCATTGGTATCGACGTCTTCTTTACCATCGCGTTCCAGGGCTACAAAGGCCACAAGAACAAAACGCAAAAGCAAAAACAGCCCAAGCGCAGGAACCCCTTCACTCGAGGACTGTTTCGAAACTGTCAAGATTTTTGGATGGATGGACCAATATTTGGCCGGAAACAGAGCAACAGAGGTCTTCTCAATGGCGAGCTTGTCGATTACGCGAGCATGTATGATGTACCCCGAAGCGGGACGAACTACCGCAACGGCAGCTATACAGAAGTTGCTACTGGGGACACAGAAGAAGTATAACTACCAGATATAGGCAGTGTGTTACAGTCATATTTACTGCTGAGCGCTCTCTGTCTCTCTCACTGTCTTCCTGCTCTGGCGTAGCCGCGAATCTTGACTGTCAATTTCTGCACGACCCCAATCTCTCGCCAGATGAGTATATGGCAACGTATAGCGAGCTTCTCTTCAAGCTCGAGGCCCAAGCAGCGTTCAAGCACGTTGAAGGAAATCTCAGACCAGCCAGTTTTGGTAGTCCGTCACCTAATTCCAGGATCTATACCTTAGCAGTTGAAAGTGAGAGGGGTCCGCAACTCTGCCTCCTCAAATATCAAAATGTGGCAGCAAATCCCATTCAGCCAGAGACCAGACGGTACACGGCGGCGAGTGCTACGAGATCATCGACATTTCGACTTAGTGCACTACACATGATAGGCTTCTCAGTAAATACCGGCTCGAAGATCCCTCTCAAGTGTGTAATATTGTAGGTCTATGTTCGTAAGTATTTCGGCCGCGAGATCGTGCAATGTCTGATTTGAGAGCCCCCTGTCGTGATAAGTCTATCTGACTACATCGGGGGCAGATGTGGTCATAAGTGGTCTATTTAGCAGGGTGAGGATATGCAAGCAGGTACACTATTGCAGAAAACAATATGTAGGTGAGAGTCTGGCAGGTGGGAGTTGAGCATTATTATTTATGCTACGCATAATGCACCCCAGCATCGGCCACGGGATCTGGTGCCGATAGGCTCCGAGATTGCCGATCATGCCAGATCCTTGGGGATCCTTAGGCTTCGAGAACGTGTTCATCACGAATAGATTTAGATCTGGTAACTTGCCATTGTTCTCCTGGACCTTGCTGGTACAGTACAGATAACGACATTTTGGGTGGAACATGGTGCTACGGAGCGGCTGCATATCACGACCACGACGATGACACAAGATGGGCTAGCCCTAAGCGACAGTAGGACACACTCGACGCTGCTCTCATCGTCCACCAACTGCCCCCGACACTAACACCCACCTTCGCAGTCGCCGCACGATTCGCCGACTTGCCCATATCCCTCCTTCATGCGGAGCTTCAACGACGACAAGCCCAAGGCGAACGGCCGGAATGCGGCTCGAATAACGCCAACAGGCAGTACAGCTTCCCCATCCACGTCGTCGCCCTCCTCGTTATCCTCCTCCTCTCCACGCTCGCCTGCTCGTTTCCCTTGATCGTCCGATGCTTCCCCAAGCTGCCAGTACCGCACCATGCCCTGTTCATCAGTAGGCACTTCGGCACGGGCGTCCTCATAGCCACTGCCTTCGTCCATCTGCTACCGACGGCCTATACGAGTCTGACGAATCCATGTCTTCCCCCCTTCTGGACACATACATATCCTGAAATGCCAGGCTTCGTTGCCATGGTCAGTATCATGGTTGTGGTTGGACTAGAAATGATATTCGCAATGAGAGGAGCAGCGCATAGTCATCACGTAGACTTTGAGCAATTGCGAGGCTCAGGAGGGGTCGTGGAGAGGCCAGCAGGAAGGGGGAGAAGCACAAGCTTCAACAGTTTTCGACAGGTGCCTTTGGATGATATGAGCAGGGACGGACCTCCGGGTAGCAGTGCTTATACAGATGCGCCTCCTACACCGGGCAGCCCGGGGAGCTCATTAAATAAGCCCTTGCCCAGGCCACCACCTAGTCGCGGTAGGCTAGATGACGATGAAGAAGAAGAAGATGATGATGATCTTGATCTGGATGAGCTGGACCCGAATGAGGACGATATGCAGCCTTTGACTAGTAAGGACAACATTGACCACGATCATTCACCAATGCACGGACGTGCGAATGGCAATGGCCGGCCTGGTTTCCACAATCGCAAGATCTCCTGGGCAGATCAGGGGACTGGAGATGATCATCAAGCACATACGCCTGCCGTACTCCCAACAGCCCAAGAGCAGCGGCTCGTGCTCCAATGTCTGATGCTCGAAGCGGGAATCCTGTTCCATTCTGTCTTCATCGGTCTCGCTCTGTCAGTGTCCACAGGCTCCAAGTTTGCGGTGCTCCTGGTGGCAATTTCCTTTCATCAGACTTTTGAGGGTCTAGCACTGGGGTCTCGCATAGCCTCAATAGGCTCCTTCTCGACCTCGTCCTACAAACCCTGGCTCATGTGTCTGATGTATGGCATTACCACTCCCATCGGCCAGGCGATTGGTTTGGGCGTACAGGGGCTGTACGATCCCGCATCACAATTAGGCTTGCTCATGGTCGGGACTATGAACGCCATCAGTAGCGGGCTTTTGATCTATGCCGGTCTCGTACAGCTCCTAGCTGAAGACTTCCTGAGTGAGTCGAGCTATGCTGAGCTCAGAGGTGTCCGAAGGCTGCAGGCTTGCGCGTCTGTAGTCGCTGGCTGCGCTCTGATGGCTTTGGTAGGCGTTTGGGCGTAGCATTAAAAATTAACCAAACGCATAATATCCTTACCTTCCATTACTACCATTACCTCTTTCAATTGCATGAATATTTTTTCTTTTTCCCCTTGCCAAGCATATTTATATTTCTATTCTGGTGGAGCGCGTACATAGCGTTTACAGGTTCTCACTCACTCACAGAGAGACGAAGGGAGAGAAAATGTGTGTGTGTGCGAATTCCGTCTTCCTGACAATCGCGAGTAAATCTTTCCGGCCCCTCTGATTTGGTTTTTGTGTCACGACGTGTTACGTTCATATGAGACGCTGACACATCTCCTCCACAAGGTCGTCTCCATTCTACGCTCAAGAGAAAAATTGGAAAATCCCCCTCAGACGACTACCTTTAGCTTCAGTGTGACAGAGAAGCTACCTGTGAGGTAGGTACATGGAGATAGGTTCCTAGTAAAGATTATTACATTGTGGAAGAAAGTTATCATCATCTGGTGACGGACGTCTTGTCGCAGAGTGATAATGACAAAGTAGGTAAGGTAGGTAACCCTTTCTCCGCAAGCGACCGATCATATATGTATGACAGGCAACGGGCGATGAGAGGGGGTTTATGATGGGAGATATCTGGTAGGATAGTGCCTCTACCAGGCTTATTCCGGGAGATGCGACATGTTGATCTGCCGACTGCACCGTTTTGTGATGTGTGTGAGATGAGTGGTAGGGAAGTGCCTCTACCTGGCGTATCCGGGAGACCGACTCGTCTATGAGCCGACTGTACCGTTTCATTTGAGCGAGAGCTTTGCCATTGCCGGGACAAGTAGCGCAGAGCGGCAGTAGACGGACTGCGGCATGGTACCTGTGAGGTATTGCGCAGGAATCGGAAAGTGGCGCTCTTCCCACCATATTTCCAGCGGAATATGGGGGTATAGTTGGCCGAGTCCACCGCAAGGCAGGTCGGAGGGATAGTCTTCGAGCATCGCAAGATCGACAATCGTTGGGGGTCGGCAAGTCGATACGGGAGCATCGGAGCCTCGAGGAGGGGACATCTTGTGAAGGATGCCGTGGTTTACGAAATCGTGCAGAGCGTGTGCTGTGTTGTCGTAAGAATGATTTGAACTTTGCAAAACTTTCGCTTCGATGTGAAGGTCTGCTCGAGTCTTTGCGGTCCGTGATCGATGAAGAAGAAGAGAGAAAGAAAAGAGGGAAATTTTCACTGTTGTCTTCCCTGTATTCGCATCGGAGTGATCCTGTATCTGCTTACTCTTGGCAATAGTGTATGGAGTACTAATACCATGCCGTGGTTTGTGTTGGCTGGTTAGAGAGGCGGAGCAGCGGAATGACATTTTCACCCAGAGGAGACAAGGCAAGTGCTGGATCTGGACATGTTGTATGGAGTACCGCAATTAGACCATAGGCTGTACCAGATTGCCAGAGAGGCGCAGCAGGAAGAGATTTCTAGCCAGTGTAAGGAGGAGCAGGTCCATAATGTCAAGAAGTGGTTAGCTGAAAGCATACCATAAACTGTGCTGGACCGGACCTGCTGGAAGCGGGAGGGTCCGTACATCCATCAACCATCAGCAATAACACCCGTGCAAAGTCTTGCGTTACGCTGTATGTTCCGGCGTCTTTGCCATCCCACTCCCTACACTTCGCAGCAGGACGATAGTATTGCCCGTGGTCACCCGCTGCCCCAGTTTCTCGCCAAAGTCCAAGAGCGTACCGCCTTCTACGTGAAACACTCGGAGTTTATCCTCCTCATTCTCAGACCGATTGTTAATATTTTGCACCTGCAAGCTCTTGGCCGCAAGATCCAAAACTCTTCCTACGGAATATTCCGAGCTGTAGAAGAAGTTCCCCTTTGGAATCTTCGCGGTCATCGAGTCCGAACTGGCTTCTACGTAAAGATACAGCCTCTTATCATGCGGGATTTTGTCGTCGCCTTTAGCTGTTCTCTTCAGAGTGTTGATGGCCGTGACGGAAGCTGCTGCACTCTTCCTTGCTGGCGTTTGTGGAATTTTCGGGGTGGGCAGACTAGCTTTCTTGGACAGTCCCCAAGCTTTTAACTTATCCAGCGCTGCCATTCCTTTCTCCTTTTGTGTTTGTTGGCCATTCTTCCCGGTTCCCAGAGGGATGAGGTTCGCGCAATTGTGTTCGTAGGTGAAGCGGTGTTTCAGACAGTAGGAGCGTCTACACTTGTCGCAGTGCACGCCTGTCACGAGTGGTGTGTTGATGAGGGTCTTGCAGGAGGGATCGGAACATTGTTGTTCGTGGGAGAGGATGCTCGGTTTGGTGGGGCCTTTGTAGCCTGTGGTTGTCGTGGAAGAGCCGCGGTTCGCTTCTGCTCGTCTACGGGCCCACTCACCTTCCTTGGGACAGGCGTGGGCTGTTTCGGTGCGGTGGTCAAGGCAGTATGAGCCCTTGCAGCTTTCGCATTTGAAGGGAAGAAAGTCGAGTTGCCTGCAGAAGGCGGCCTGGCAGTGAGCGCCGATTGCTTCGACTTCCGCGTGCGACATAGTGCTGAAGCTGCTGTCTTGCGTGGTTGGGTCTGGAGTAGAAGTCATGTTGGTGTCTGTTATTATATATACCTTGCGTATATGTAATAGTTCTATGTATCACTGGACCGTGCAGACAGCGCTTGCGTATGCGATGGTCTGCCTAAGGTAGGTAGTGACGGTGGCTCAGTACATGAACATGAAGTAAGCGACGGCAAAGAAGATTCTGGCCACTTCGCAACACGGAGGCCGACGTGTGTCAGCAGCGCCGGTAGATGTAGAACTGGGGCAGAGGTGGACAAGTGAATAGAGAGTAAGAAATGTATATGTACTTGGCCTTGCGGTCAGCTTCTATGAGCCAATCATGCAACCTTCACTCACTTCACTTGTGGTTAGAGGATATCCGCGTCGTAAACGACCGGATATTACTAGCAACACGGATACGTGTGCCACTACCCGGCTATTCGTGGTTCATCAGGTGACAAGCATGTTCCGCGACTGCCGGTGTATCGGATTCACTAAATGCACTAATCAATGTATGAGCCATTTAATTGGACTAGACGCGTGACTGCAACGGCAGATCCCTTAGTGCACGGTGGAGTGCGGGGTTGTTGCAACCTTGTTGAGGCCCGAGATCACGTCGCCCGCCCCGCCCCGCCCCGCCTCGCCTTCCACTCGTGCACCGCAAGGGCAACTGCCAACAAGAGAAGAGGCAGGCGCGAGGCGAGATTCCTGCGAGGAAGGGAAGGAGCGGAGCGGAGCTTACCATGGTAGAACGTGACGAGGCTACCTCTACTTCTACCTTATCTTCTCCTGTACCTTGCCTGACTTACTACCTACTCACACAGCCATCCACACTGCCACAGCTCATCACCACTTGCTTGATACTCAACTACATAACTTCGCAGCAGCCTGCTGACTGTCCACCACCAGCAGTGCCTTAGTGTGGATACCCCATTGAGTGCCCTCACGCGACGCATCAGCCCATCCATGCAGCCACTCGCCATAGCAATCACCCGCTGATACCTCGGCTTGCCCAAGGGCAATCGCAACGTCCTTCGACTCACCGGGCTGACCGCTTCGTCTAACGGGCACCATGTTACCACCTCACCTTCAGCAGGGCGTCCTCCGTCAACGATCCCTCTCGATGAGTGCTCTCCGCTCGTCCGCCCCCAACGCCCTCGTTCGCCCCGGCACTGCCTATGCGCAGGCACGGAGCTTGTGGTGGAAGCGTCCCTGTGACTACACTTCCCAGATCGATCCCATGTATCACCGAATGAGCCGATATCGAACACTGAAGACGCGAGCCAAGATGCTCGATAAGCTACGTAGAAGAGGCAGATGGGATTGGGATGCTCTACAGCGCCCCTTCTTCGCCCCGAAACACATCAGATGGGCGAGTCATGTCGGCAAACCCGAGTGGACGCCCGAGCAAGAGTCACGCGACCGCAAGAGCAAGGCCCGAGAAGCTGAGCAGAACGATGGCTTTGAGCTCAGCCAGCGTGAGCGGGAGTGGAAGGATCATATGGAGGCGCTGCGAAAGCGTATCAATCAAGACCCGTATGAGGCAGTGTTTGGAAGACGCTTCGAGCCCTTCTGGACCCCTCTGGTCCCCCACTGGATGAAAGAGGAGATGGGCCTACAGTCAAAGGATGCTTCCGAGACCAAAGCCAATTCCCACAGCAGACAACATAAAGTAGAAACAGCTAAGGCACCTCATAGACCACTGGGCCCGGAGCCAATCCAGGCAAAGAGGCAAATTGATGTGAACGATGAGGCATCGGAACATCACTCCGCGCCTGCACGATACAGCTCCGACCCCAAGAAGATATCCGTTGACGTTAACAGTGACTCACCGAATGGCCAGCAGACCAGCTATTCATATGGAGCTACGACGAAGTGGGACTCATGGACTAAGAAAGCCAGCCGCGTGGAGTGGGATTCTGCATCGGGGGAGAAGCGACGTTATGAGTATGATCCAATCAGCAACCGCATGGTTCAGGTCGACGGCCCTCCAGAGTCTGAGGCTAGAAAGGTCGAAGATGCTTTGAAAGACTACCCAGCCAGATCACAATCCCCTCTCATGTCCCATGGCTGGCAGTCAGGTCTCGGCAACAAGTCTTTCAATTCAGCAGTAGTCGACGTTCCCGTAACGAGATCCAACAACAGTCGCCAGGCCATAACGGTGCCCACCCAAGACAGTGCCGGCCAGGAGACATCTGTCTACTTTCCTTCATTGATCAACACTTCTGTCGTTGCTGACAACCCAAAGCCATCTTCACTTTCCAAGCATGATCGATATCCTGACGCTTTGACTGCAAGCGATGTTCGTGCTTCTGTGGGTCAGAGCAAAGCGGAACGAGGCTCACCACCGGTGCGAGAGGAAGAGCGCGCTTACCGCCACGGCAAACCAGATCCTCGTAAAATGAATCAGTGGGAACAAGCAGAACATCGTATGATGCTCAATGGGGAGCTCTTTGACATTACCAAGCAAAAACAGAAGCTGCTAAAGCAAGAGTCTGACTCGTTCCACATTGAGAAGATCCAGCGAGATATGGCCAAGCTGGAGATGCGCGCCTCCGATCTCCACACGGAGCTTGATGCTCTAGACGGTGCTACTCCTACCTCAGTTGCTGCACAGCCACGAACAGGGCGAAGCACAGGCACGTCCATCACTGCCAAATTCCACAACACAAGCGCGCAACCCATAACTAAGTTGCAGCCCGCGCTAGAGCGCATGCCAGCAAAGTTGACCAAAACTGCAGAGGATCCTGACGATTCGGCTGCGCACGAGTCTACTGGTGACTTTGGCGGGTATAACTTTAATGATATTCCCAAGCCTCGTACAATGGCCGCTTGGCCTGCAGAGCGCACTCAACGACATCGTGCAACGAGAAATGATCTTGCACAAACCGAGGATGACACCCTCCGCAAGTCGGGCACAAGCATGGTTGAGCTGCTCCGAGAAAAGCGAAGTCTCGAAGACCGTGTGCAAGGCGAGGTTCTTGGCCGCAAGTCTGTACCACGCTGGATCGATGTCATGAAGGCTCGTCAGGCTGCTAAAGACGGCAGGAAGTCCGAAGACAACGCTGTCACGGACAGCCGCGATGCTGCGAAGAGCGAAAAACTCGCGAAGGTAAATGCTCTGCTGCAAGCTGAGATTGATAAGCAAAAGATCGCCATGAACGCTCTTGAGCATCGCCATCCTTCTGTTGTCGAAAGTGTGCAACAGCTGCCTGCAAAAACCACTGTTGTGAGCGACGTTGGTCAAAGCGAAAGCCAACGCTATCAAGACAAGATCAGAGACCTTCGCCAGGAGCTCGACATCGCTTACAAGCAGAGCAGCACCAACGCTGAGGGCCATGTCGATACCATCCGAAAGCTCGAAAAGAAGCTTCAGACTAGTCTCGAGAGTCGATCTGATGTATCCGATGCCGAGCGAAAGAAATATGTCAAGAAGATCAAGGCCCTGCGTGAGGAACTTGATAGCACATTCAAGCAGAGCAGCATAAATGCAAAGATGCATGTAGAACGCATTCGCGAGCTCGAGAAAGAGCTTGAGCAAGCCCGGGGGCGTAATAAGCCCATTGATGTTCCTCAAGCAGAAGGTGACATGAGCGTCAATGTGACCAAGTTCGCCAAGGACAGCAGCAGATGGTATAAGCAGCCGGCGATAGTCCACGCCAGGAACCTGCTGCAGCTCAAAGGTGATTCGAAAACCTTGGACAAGGAGCGGGACGCAGCGCTATCAGAGCACGAGCTGAGGGCAGGATCGGCATATGAAAGAAAGGCCAATCAGAAGAAGCTGGATCTCCTGTCGAACATCCCAGCAGAGCCGCATCCAATCGACCAAGCTCTTGCGGAATATGAGCGAAGAGCTGTGCAAAGAGAGCGAGACCAAGCTTTGGTGAACGAGGTTCGTGATATTTACGAGAAGCAGTACGGCACGATCGGCGTCAATCATCGCCAGGCTTCTCTCGACAAAGCGCTCGAGGAACATGAGCAAAAGGTGAAGCCCAAACCAAAAGCTGCGCCTGGGGTGTGCCATGCGCTTGACAATCAGCAACCTCGCCCAACCTCGCTCGATATAGCGCTCAAAGTTCATGAGCAGAAGCGGACGCCTCAGACTAAGGTGGACGACTGCCAACCTCGCCCAACCTCCCTTGATAAGGCGCTCGCAGCTTATGAGCAGAAACGAAAGTCCCAAACCGATCTGGATGACTATGACCACGCTTACTCGGTTGCAGACCAGGAGCACGATCGTCATCAGAACACTTCTCGACTTCAGAGGCAGGCCCGCGAAGCAGAGATAGCTAAGCAAGAAAAGGAAGCGCATGACGCCCAGTCTGCTATAGACCAGGAAGTTTATGCAACACGCAGTCTGGACACTGATATTCAGCATCCGATCAAAGCCGCACCCAAGCACACCGTCCAGTGGCAAGAGCCTCCACTTTACAAAGTGCTCGCTCACGACTCCGGCAATGACTCTCTCGTGACATCAACCACATCAACGAACTTTACTGGCCAAGAAACTCCTATTTCGATCCCCGAGGCTCTGTCGCAGCTCTACCAACCCGCCCGCTTCATTCTAGAGTTCGCCGAACTGCAGAGGCAGAACTTCCAGGTCATTTACAGCACGCGAGATCTGCTCGTGCTCCGCAAGGCCAAGACCACCCAGGCTACAGCCGAAACCACCACTCTACAGGACCACGGTCTCATCGTACCACCAGCAGAGCCCACGTCCGCGAAGTCAGCTCCCAAGGTCAACCCAGTCGACAAGACCGGCTTACAAGAACCCGTTACGGGCAGCTTCGCTTCTCCCACGGGCTTCGTAGGCGATCGCTGGGAGTCTGAGGCAAGCACCGTCTCACCTGAGACACAAGCTGTCGATTCTGCTCTTAGTGAATACGAAGCCAAACACTATCCCCGCGTGACACGACAGGAACGAGTATTCTCTGGAAGTCGACTCAGTAATAGAGGTTCATCTTCATCTTCGTCGCACTTACCGAATAAGAAGAAGGAAGAGAAAGAACAGAGGAGAAAGTATCGTGGTTGGAGGCGAAGTGCTAAATGGGCTCTGATATCTGGAGTCGGAGTGGGTGTCGTGGCGTATGGAATCGGTGCTGCAGCTGAGAGGAGTCGAGAGAGAGACATGGAGAGATGGCAGAGGATTCTGCAGGAACAGAGGGCCCTTGGAGGTTTGGGTGCAGATGGAAAGAGATTGAGGGATGGTGGGAGCGGCGTGTTTTGGAGATGATGACAATGATGATACGTGAATGAGTCCGGTACGATCGTTACGAGGGCGTTCTTTAGGCAGAGGCATGAGCACGGTGTTATTGGGGCCGAGATATCATGGTTCGTTCGAGTATAACAGAACACTGCTCACTCTTGTTTCAGCCGAGAGCTTAGAGTTGACATAACTTCGCTCAAATCTTTGCAAGTACACAGTGAACATGCGCCGCACAATGACGATAGCATTAATTGACTCTGACCAGTCTCTTCTGGAGGGACGACCGCGGGATACTTGGTACCAACCTCGTTCAGAGCTACTCATGAATGTTCCGTAATTACAATTTTTTTTGTCTGGCTGAAGTAAATAACACTCACTCTTGTTAACATTCCTACTCGAGGAACGTATGCAACATAAGTTTCTCAACCAATACAGCCCCCGCGTGTGGTCATGAACTCTCGCCAATTCAATCATGTCATGTCATCTCATCTCATCTCATATCCAATCCCACCTCATCTCCACGAATCAATCAACCCTTCACAAACTCCTCCACAGCGCTCGCAAACTGCCCAGGATCCTGCACAGGAGCAAAATGCGAAACCTGAGTCAACATCTTCAACGTACTCCCCGCAATCAGCCTCGCCAACCGTGCCGGAACCTCCAAATTCACCGCTTCATCATGCTCTGCGCCCACAATCCTCACCCGGGAACCATCTGGTATCCCGGCGAGATCGGCATCACTCCAGTCCGGCAAGGTCGCTTCCAAGGTGCCGACTCTCGTTGCGAAATCGGTGAAATTGGCTTGGGGTTGTAATGTGGCGTATTCGGAAGCACAGCGGGAGACAAAGTCCTGATAGATGGACGTGGAGGTGAACGTGGTGTTGGTATCTTTGTACGATTGGAAACCTGCGAAAATGAATGCTGTGGCGATGGAGGGAGAGATGGAGGGGTCTAGTAGGCCGGCGAGAGTGGTTGCTGCGCCGTCGGACCAGCCGATCCAATGTGCGAGGGAGATGTTCAAGTGGGAGCTCAGGAGGGTTTGAGTGTCTTGGGCGAATTGGGAGAAGGTGAAGATGTCGTTGGGGAGATAGGTGGATCTGCCGTGGCCGCGTCGGTCGACGGCGATGATGTGGTGGGATTGGGAGAGTTGGGAGATTACGGAGCCAAAATAGGCGGAGTAGCCGAGGCCGCCGTGGATGAGGACTATGGGGATGCTGTTGCTGTCTGGTGATGCGGGTTTGTTGTATTCTTGGTACCAGAGTTGAACGCCGTTTATTGAGGCTTTGATGTTGCTGATGGGAGCTGGAAGGGCAGGGGTTGGTGGGAGGGTGTCCCAGGTTGCGCAGAATGCTGTGCTTGTGCTGGCCAATACGAAGAGGGCTGGGAAATGCATGTTGATTTTGTGGTGACCCTGAAATGAGGTAGTCTCAGGCACGAAGTGTGAAGTGGCATTGATCTGATGTTATGCGAACCGGGTTCGTAACTTCGTATAGAGTCCTTGCATGGGAGTTAGACTAACAACCAGGAGCCATCTGCCGATTTGAAGCCATTTCTTCGTTGAACGCTGAACGGCTCAGAACTTCCAGGATACTCGAGAAGGACAACTTACGATCGACCCTGGATTCACCTATAAGGCGATGACCGATATTTAGCCATACGGCGTGAGATGGCCGATATTCAGCCCTACGGCGTGGGATAAGCGACAGCCGCGAGATGCCGGGAGGCCCTGCACGTGTTGACAACCATTCCCTGGGCGAGCAAGGAACTCAGAACAGCACGGAAATTCGTGAAAGGCCTTCCGTACTGGCCTTATACACTGTCACGTCCTCCTAGCCTGCGCGAGCTCCTCTTCTGGCTCAAAGACGATTTTTCTGACGTGGCGGCATTTGAGCCTGCGTCTTCACTTTCGCATAATCCGACTGAGGCGGGGAAACTGGCCTTTGCATTGACATTGGCGCCTTGTGAATCCGTCCTCTGCACCATTGTTGACGGGGTGGTGATGCAGTGGTAGCGATAGTACAGTACATATCCTCAGCTGAGCCGCGGAAACCATGCGTCTGGGATCTGTTAGTGTGTTCCATTGAGAGTGCTGAATTGATTGCTGAGCGTTCTGCAAGACCCTGATGATCTCTCCAACGATTGTGGCGTCTTCTGTGCTAGCCTTGCGCCGAAAGGTAAAACGGATTTCAGATTGACGCTCATTTCACTTGTCAGACAGCTGCTTGTACTCCCTGACTGGGTTCTGCGGACTTGGCGTTGACATGATCTCGAACGGGCAACAGAGGATGTGGTTCAATCATGCTCGTAGCTCTTGCGTGGTCTCGTTGCTTTCCTTTTGCGTTGGCGTAGCTTGCTCGATGCAAGGCTGCAATATTCTTGCATTAGGTCAGCTGAAGAAGAGTAGAGGCCTCTCGGCGTAGCTAATCTGGTATATGGCATCGCATCGTGACAGGCTCAGTATAGCATCATTTATCGTCCAAGAGCCCTTACTCTCGCTTCCAGGTCATCAACCCAACCCTTGACGAAGCTCCCGTTCCTACCATTATCTTCACCATGCCGCCGAACAGCTCCTTCGACCTTCTGGAGTCCTTCGCGCCACATCTTCAGTTCTTTCTCCATATCTGCCTGTCTACTTTCAATATCATCCAGGTCCTGGCTCGCACTTGCTGCTGTGGTATGCAATGTTCTCAAAGAACGCAGTCTCGTGACTAGTGCAGGCACAGTAGGTGATAAAGATTGTAAACTTGGTAGAAGTGAGTAAAGTGTCTCGAGACGCTTCATGTCGTCAGATGATAGCAGAGCTGGACCCTCGCTTTCTTCATCATCCGAGCCAGCAGTTGTGCTCTTTGTGCTAGTAGTTGCTTTTTGCAGCTGTGCCAAGTTCTGAGCTTCAGTCTTGAGTTTTTGTATTCTCGATGTAGCTTGCTCGAGAGAGCTTAGAGATGTTGCGCTTGTCAAGCTAGCTATTTGCTGATCTAACAGCGTCAAGGTAGGCAGAAAAGGCGTGGAAGTTGTGTCAACATCTGTCACAGAGTCCAGCGAGGCAATGCCCAGTGCATTTTCCAGTGCAGCCAATCTCTGATCGAACGCAGATATCCTCGCCAGTGTATGCTCATCACCTTCTGAGACGTCCCTCTCGGCTCCAGCATCAGGTATGGCTATCGTCGGCGCATCATGAAAGACACTCTCACTCTGGTTTCGAGCATGCGCCTTCTTCCTTTTGGCTTTCTCGGGCAGTTGCGCCTCAGCCAGTATCTCGCAGAGCTTCTCAGTTGCATCCACATAGTCTTCTCCGCCGTCTCCATTCTCCTGCTCACCCTTCTTCTTCCTCTCCGCCTCCGCCTCAGCCCGGCACTCCTCCACCTCTCTACGCAATCTCGCGATCTTTTGCTCCAGCGTCTCATCATCGTCCTGTGTCATACCACCTCGCTTGACTCTGTAGCCTTTCCGGCGACCGTCGACCCTGTCGCTGAGATCCGCGCCCTTAGTCTCTATGGCACGGCTCGTCTCGCCGAACCTCCTGCGAGCAGAGCTGGGGAACAGTCGCCGCGTGTTGATGCCGCCTGTGTCATTTTTGTCGTCGTCGTCGTCTTCGTCTGCACTGGTGTCGTCGGTCTCGGAAGGAAGGGGAGGTGACGAGCGGTTTCCTGCTGTGCTCGCTGTCGTGTCGTCGTCGGGAAATGTTTCATACACGTCAGGGGCGGTGTCCAGATTAGGCAGACCAGGTCGTTGTACAGGAGCCGTCGCCATTGCGTTGCTCGTTCGGTGTAGGAAAAGGGTGGTCTGCGTGAGTAAGAGTGGGAGTGGGAGTAGTGGAGATGGAGACAGGTGAGGTCAAGGGTAAGGTAGAACTAAACACGAACCTGACGCGTGTCCAGCACCTGATCGCTCGTCTTTTTCACGCAAGAGCCGAGATGACATACACCACAGGACAAGTCGATACTCCTAGGTACTTCATGATTACCAGACAAACTATGCTGCTTAAAATACACTCAAGAATCATGGCCACAAAAGACAACGCCAACAAGGGTATATAGTAACTCACACTCCCAATTCACTTCCTTCTTCCACGCCCCTTAATACTGCCATCATCTCCTCGCGTCACAAGACTAAGTCCCTTAATGAGCTCAGGGCGACCTTCATCTGCGGACTAGGACTTCTCCCGCCCAGCAGGATCTTCTCCTCGTCCTCCAGTCCCCGCTCATGCATCACCTCCAGCACACTTCTCCCATCCTCACCCCGAGCTGACAGATCAGGATGACCTTCTTTCGCAAGGAGCAGCAAGATCTTGCTATCGCCGTTATCCAGTGCCTGTAACACGGCATTCCACCCACGGTACATGAGATTGATGTCCGCGCCCTTGGAAAGCAAGTGATGGATATAACTCATGTCATCTTCTCGATGCCTGCGAATAGCCTTGATGATCGGCAAATGCTCGCCGGGCAGGTTCGGATCTGCGCCAGCTTCATCAACCAAATATCGGAAAATCTCCTTTCGATTCTCACGAATCGAGGTGGTGAGGGGGCTGAAAACACCTCCGTTCTTCTCTTCGACATCGACACCTTTGCCGATCAGGAGCTTCACACTTTCGAGCTGATTGGCGACGACGGCCATTTCCATGGCGCCTTTGATGATCTTGGAGGTGGGGATATAAGGAAGGAGTTTGGCCAAGATTTCAGGGTGCTTGACTGCCATAGAAATCGGCCAGTCCTGGCCACGAACTCCTGGGTCCGCTCCGTGCGATAGGAGGAAGTCGATGACCTCGGGTTGATTCTCACGAATGGCAGTCGTGAGTGCTGTGGCGCCGGTTGCGCTTCGTGCGTTGATGTCGACCTTGTGATCGAGTAGGAAGACGAGGGCATCGCGATCGTTGTGCGCAACGGCATGTTCGACGATTCCCTTTGGCTTGTGTAGATCGGCTCCGGCGGCAAGGAGAGCTGGCAGTATGTGCGTTCGGTGATAAGTCACGCACTTGTACGTTGGGTATTCCAGTGCAGGAAGGTTTGGATCGGCGTTCGCGGCGAGCAGAGTCTCCACCAAGTCTTCGTGGTTGTCACGGATTGCAGAGCACAGTGGAGTGTAAATGCCGTCCTTCTTGGCATTAACGTCTGCGCCAAACTTCATCAGGATGTCAATCGCCTTGCGCGAGTTGATGGATGTTGCCAGTTCCAACACACCAGGAGCTCGACGGAGATCAGCCTTGTGCTCGAGCAGAATCTGCAGCATGTGTGGCTGATGTACAGCAGGCCAGAGCACGATCTTGGGACCAGGCATGTTCGGGTCAGCACCGTGCTCGAGCAAATATGTGACCAGATCGTGCCTCTCTGCATTGATGGCTCTGAAAAGAGGCGTCTCGCCACGAGCGTTCTTCAATCCTGGATCTGCTTCATAGACAAGCATGAGATCCACGAGGCTGGCTGGGGTGTGCTTGTTCATTGCTTGCGTGAAAGCAGTTTCGCCGTTGCCCATCTGGATGTTTGGATCGGCGCCGTGTTGCAGATAAAGTTGGGCGAAGTGTGCCTTGCTGTTGGTCAATGATACTGCGAAGGGACTTTCGCCGTACGGGCCAGTCGAGATGTTGCTGTCTGCGCCGTACTTAACCAGTAACTGCGCGGCTTCGAAGAACGAGGAGCCGGTCGCCGTGTACAGCGGTGTCGAGCCATCCTTGGGATCCCTGACATTGGCATCTGCGCCATACAGCAGAAAGAGACGGACAGTCGAGAGATCATGCGTAATAAGGGCCTCCTTGAGTAAAGATTGTTCTGGATGCACTCCATTGTCCAGTAGATGCTCAATCATCTTGTAATCCTTCTGTTGTGTGGCGGTCGTGAGAGCGTTCTTTGCCGACTCTGTTGATCCGACACTACGTTTGGAGGGCGCTCTTCGGTGCGCCTGTGAAGGGTCTAGTTTGATTCTGATGGCGGATTTGGGGATCTTGTCATGGAATGATGTAAGGTTCTCCTGCTCCGTCACCAGAGAAAAGAGTGAAGTGATATCAGATCCGTTGTCACCAGGCATCATCATCACGGAGCTCCTATCACTTGGCTGAAATTGTGATAGTGGCGAAGATGCAATGGTGCTTTTCCCAGTAGACTCTGGGTATCGCGGCTGAGACCGCTCCGATGGGGTGGGCTCTGGTGTAACCCGCGGTGGTAGCGATGAATCGCGAGCAGCAAAATTCAGTGGCGCTGGAACCGGCGGTAAAGCTCTGCGATCTGGTGAAAGGCTGGCGTACATGTCCTTTTGATGTGCAGGACTGCCACCTGTCGGATCTGGTAGATCAAGAATGGCAGCTAATGCTGTGTATCCAATGGCAGTAGCTGCGTCCATCTTGGCATCACCCAGCAGAGATGAGAACAACAACGTGCTGATGCTGAGCTCGGCTTTGCATTGATTCATAGACAGTCTCAATTTTTCGATCTCGGAATCTGCAAACATCATTCGGAAGCCTCGTCCGAACTTGCCAAAGCTTTGCTTCTTCTCATTGGCCAGAAACTTGTTGACCACCTGGTCCAGGACGAGGAAGGCATTTTTCGTCAGCAAAAATTTGCTTTGCAGTTGTTGGGTCACATCGGCCTGGAATTTGGCGGACGATCGAGCGAGCCCAGCTTTGGCAGGGAATAAGGCCCTTGAAGTTTCCAGGAACTCGACGGCCAGCGTCCTGAAGTCATGGGGAGGTTCTTTGACAATAGCGAGATATTCCAAGATGTGCACCGCGATACCATTGCCAATGGCTATGACTTGAGAACACTGCTCGAGCAGCGTATCCTTCTTGGCGGGCGCCATGAGTTGTCGAATAGCAACGGCTGTTGTGTAACGCTGATCGATCAATCCCTTCGCATCGATCAACAAAAGAAGGAGTGATGTGAGGAACCGAATCGATCGACAAAGCAGAATCCGGAAAACCAAATCGAGGATGAGGGGCGTGGCTATTATCTACAGCTGCGGGCATGCATTACGATATGAGTCGTGAAACCACTGGACTTGACACTGTCTGGAGCGCAAGAGCGTGGTCCAGAGCTCCGGAGCGGGCTCCATCCCGGATGCGCTTGAATCGGCGTGTCTGTGGCTGACTCTAGCGTATACTTCTGAATCATGGGCACCGTAAGCATATGCCAGCGAACATACCCTCGTTCCTCTCCTGTGCAAGTTGCCAGCTCATACTTGTTGCGGTATCAAGAGGCACCTAGTGCCTAGTGGGCTCGATTTTTGCAAAATCTGCCACTGTTGCTTGAACTTCCATAGGATGATGTTCAGTAGCAGCGCGAATAGCTGAGTTGAGGTGGAATTAAAGTTCACTTATCACTTGCGACATTGACCAACGATTGAGCGTTGCCACGTGCTGCAACCACCAGTCGTCTAGTGATATGTCTAGAAGCTGACTAAGTATTTCTGAGGTAGCCTATAGAAGAAGTTACATGACTGCATAGGCCTGCAGCACTGATTGACCAATGATTGATTGTATGGCGGCTGTAGCCTTGGGCTTCGCTTAGCAGCCAGCAAATTTCACTTCCTGCAATGTATTTGTGAAGTGGCTTGTTTGAGAAGGACGGCAGCGACCCAAAGAACTGGTCTGCATCTAGCCGTGCCTCTTGGCGCTAATCGCAAAGTCGCGAATTCCAGGCATCATTTTAAGTGATGAGAAATGGTAGAGACTAGAGAGCACCTGGATCATATATCGGAGCGGACATTCATACTGGAGCGATCTGCCGAGCGCTGCAGGGCAGGCTAGAAAGATGCCCCCAAATGGCCGCAGTACATGTCGCGCTACCGGAATGGCGCTTCGCTTATGCACGACTCGGTATGCCGACCGAACAAATTTAGCTGGAGAGCCTGGAGCAGTTAAGTCAGTCTAGCGCGATTAACCGTTATAGTTGGGGATTATCTGCCCTATATCAGCAGCGCTCGTACTGTACTGACCTGGCATTGGGCAATAGTCCGAGATTGACTGGTCGGCTTGGCAGTAGTTGGCAAACATAATAAATATAAGGACGCTGGTGCGGCTGGTCAAGGTCAAGGATGTGTAAGTCAACAACGACGTGCTGCGCTGAAAAAAGTTGACCTCGGCTTGAGTGGACAAGTGATAATGTGGCATGTGTGCTGCTTCCTCACATAACATGAGTCGTGGAGACAGCGCAGCCTAATTAATCGTTTGGCATTTCGAGTCTACGCATGGCTAGTGGAGATGAATACACCTCATAGCGGCGACTGGCTTTCCAGATGCTCGTGTATCTCGTCCAAGAGATCGTTCCAATGTGCATCCGGCTCATCGCTTCACGATGGGCTCGTCATTGCGTTCTGGTCCGCAGACGGTCCTCCAACAGGTCCTCCGTTCATAATACTCAGATTACTGGTCCGGCCACCAGCGTGCTTCACGATGGGCTCGTCATTGCGTTCTGGTCCGCAGACGGTCCTCCAACAGGTCCTCCGTTCATGATACTCAGATTACTGGTCCGGCCACCAGCGTGGTACGCACCGGCCGGGGCCACTAGGGGCGCGGCGTAAAGAGAGTCGTAATCCAGTGTGAACTCGCGACGCTCCCGACGCCAGTCTTTCTCCTCGAAGAAAATGTAGATGCCACGCTCGCTGCGATCGTTGAGACGAATAGGGTCCTGACCGATGGGTGCACCATTGGTATGGTCAATGAGGGATGGTGCAGCACCTGCATTTGCTTCTCGGGTGTCCTTCTGCAACCACTTCCGCAAAACCTTGTGCCACCGCCAGTCACGTTGGTTGAGCTGCGAAGCCGCCAGCTCTTGCATTATGTCTCGCGGCATTTGGTAGAAGATGCAGAACAAGGTTTCTGCAAGGATTTAGTAACGACTGGGTAAGTGTGCTTCAAGATATGTAGCTTACCATCGCTGAAAGCAGGCATCCTGCTGGCCATTTCCGGAACGTTATTAACAGTATAGGCGGGAGGCACGTGGAACGATGGCACAGTGTAATGATCTCTGAAGTCGTAAGCGGAGTCTGACGGCGTTCGTGTCGGGAACACCGAGAATGTGGAGTAGATAGGATCTGGACTGTTCAGTTCCAGACCAAGATCGTGGGCCTCTTGGCCCATGAGCATGGCACTGTTTCGCGCCCAGGTCGGTAACGTGTCGTCTATCGGCTGATTCGACTCCATAGCACGCCTTGCCTCGAGTTGAGCCATCAGCCCGGCCATACCATACCGTTCGTCGTCAGTGAGGTCTGCCCACCTCTTCGCATTTGATGCAGGCTGTGGCGACTGGCCGTTGAATGTATGTTGCGGCGGTCCAGGCTGAGTTTGCGACGTAGGTTGTCCACTGCCGATGGGTGCTTGTTGACTTGAGCCGGATGCCTGGCGTACAGGTAGTTGCGATTGCTGACCATTCGTCAGTGGCATTGAGTCACTCGGAGACCCAAGGGCACTGCTCCCTAGGCCATTCTGCCGGGATGTTTCTCCATTGGACGAGGGATGATCATTCTGGGGTGGGAAATCGGAGCGACCTGCACCACCGCGATCATGTTGTTGAGAGCGCTGGGCGTCGTACTGGTCCACTGAAACTTGCGAAGGTGCTGTAGAGGACGCTCGTTGCTGTATCGGTGGCTGCGATGAAGTCTGTGGTGGTTGCGCCTGCCGGACAGCATTACTATTCCAGCTATTTGAGTTGTAGTTGGATCGCCCAGGCCCGGTCAATGTCGGGAAATCACTGCCGTGCGTCAGTACAAAGATAGATCCTGTTAAATCATGCAGCTGGCGCATGAAGTCTGCGACTTACTTCATGTCTATTTGCGTCTGACTGCCACCACCCATAATCTGTGCAAACCCTGACAGCGGTGGACGTGACAGCCCCGGTGCTCCAAATCCACTCCCTGACGCGGGCGCACCAAATGCCCAGCCCGCACCTGCATTGCCATTCCCCAACCCCGTCTTTTGCGTGTTTTGGAGGCGCGAATTCTGCCGGGCATTGGGTTGTGCACCAAATGAAGCCATGTTCATGTTGCGCAGCGATTGCGCTTGGCTGCCTATCTCATTGACACCTTCGTCAGTCACTGCGTCGCTATCTTGGTAGTAGTCTGTTGTCAATGGAACGCGGTTCTGGTGCTGCTGCTGCCTCTTGCTACGGACCCGCGTGCGTTGTCGCTGGTCTGCCATGACGTCTGTAGAGTATTTGGAGAATGTTCCGGGAAGTTGACGGGTCCAGTGCTGACAAGAGCAGATGTGCTAGAAGCATGCAAGGATTACGTACCGCTACGGGCGTTCATGGTGTGGTGTATGGCTGGATGTGTCCTTCCTTTCTCACCAACTCGTTCTCGGCGGGGATCGCGTCGTTGTCGCTGTCACTGAGTTGCCGTCGTAGCCTCTGCTGACTCCCGATCTTGTCCCTCGTCGTATCAGCTGGGGGTCTGGACGGCTTTCCAGAGTCGTACCTAGGGCGGCTTGGCGCGTGGTGGGCGATAGTGAGAGTGAATAGGTATGGCAATGGGCAGCGACTCCTCGAATGCAGTGCACTCGGCGTGTTTGCTTGCGGGCGAAGGTAGAACAGAACTACCTCATGCAAGTCATCAAATAAGGTTCCTGCCGCGTTGCTTGGCCTCCCCTCCTTCAAACTCCTCTCTGCTTTCATTCGTTTTCCTTTCCTTATCCATCTCTCACACAAGAGTCTCATTGTCTCATCTGTCCAGCGGCATGGGCGGATGGCCATGCTAGTTTCCTTAGTGTTCAATGACTGAGTGGTATGCGGCTGCCCTCATACTGCTATGAGGACCCGACGTTCCAAGCATCATTCGTCCTCATGACCAAGTGGTCGTGTGACAGGAAAGCTGCAGTGAGCAAAGGCTGACCGCCGCTCTTGGCTTGGAATATACATGTAGGCCTCGGGGCGTGTAAGTTTTCTGCTTCTTTTGCCTTTTCAATCCTACCTTGCATTCTAGAGGACGCAACCGCCCTGCTTACTCGAGACCGCTTGCCACTCTCCGCCATGGAGCACCTTGCAATACCTCAACATACCGCGATAGTCACGCAACTATACTCGACTTCCTTACTTGAAAAGCACAATGGGTTTGTCGAACGCACTGCACGGGAACGGGGCTCTATACGTGAGCGTTCTAGGCTCCGCGAAAAGGTGCTCGTGGCGGCGTCAGATTCAGAGACCTGCTCTTCGTGGCTCGTTATACCACGAATGTCTCGCACTGTGTTGATGGCAGTGTTACTTCTATTTTGTGCAGTACTCATGGTAATACAGCCAGCCTACGAGTCGATATACATATCTGGGCCTTGGGACTGACCCTTGTCAGCGAGTCGACCTCCGATATATGATGTGCACAAACGGCAGAAATGATGGTGCATTGTGGTTCATCGATTCCAAACATACCTACAATTTTCACGAACGGCCGCGACTCGTGAGATGCGATGGCCAGACAAGCTTGACGACAGATTACATGCTCGCGCTGCAACACATTGTACTCTTCGCTTTGCTGAGCGCTGCGACGTTGGGGTGTGAATGGGTATTGGAGCAATTGTGGCTATGGAAGTTGAGATACTTTCAAACATACATGTATCCATAACCCACATCAACAAGAAATGAAAGCACAGCTTGTACCCGCCTACTTTTCACAACAGCGGTACCAGCCTATACGATTACATGTACCAACACATCAGTTCATGCCATAAGCAGCACATGTTCCAACGACCTCATTTCCAAAGCAGAAAGAACATTGTCACCGAGAAAGTTTTCTACGGCCATCGTAAATAACGCTAGCGAGATTCGAGTACCTGAGGCCCCCGCCTCGAAGTAATACTCGGCGGAGTCTCGAGTATGTCCCCTTCGGTAGCACGGAACCTTCGAGGTCTCCAGATTTTGAAGTTCGGTCGGAACGGACCCGAAACCCCATCACCTAGCGCGCTCCACAGCAAAACTCCGCTCCAATCAGAACTACATGTGCTAGAGCATGCGCCCTCGCCAAGTTCCGAGCAGCTAACCGGGTCATAGTCCTTGAACACTTCTTTGCCAACCGGGCATACGCGAACTTCTACTACCCGTATCCAAAGCAAAACAACAATCCAAACCCCACAAAAACGTCCAAAACATTACGACCATCATGGGACTCGAACCCACAACCTTCCGCTTGCCACGCACGAGCAACAATAAACTCAACTAGGAGGCGGACGCTCTACCATTGAGCCAAACGGCCATTCTGACATTTAAGAAACGCCTTGAAAGGCTGAGTCATGGTCCGTGCCACGTGAATATGTTCGCTCACAAAACTCGCTGACTCAGCCGGTGGAGGGTGGGCTGGAGGTCACTGCTCGATACCTTGCTCGCTCTTCTTCTTTGATTCATTGTCTTGTGTTGCTGAGGTTGGTGATGGTAGGGGAGAGGCAGTCAAGTGATTGTATGGGATGTCTGTATTAGCTTCGTGTGGCTAATGTGAGTTGTATTGTACAAGTCTACTTTTCTTCCGGATGGATGTTTCGTGCGTGAGAGATTCGTTCGCTCTGATCGAAGGTCTAGATGTGAAAGGGTCGTCTAGAACTGCGATTGCATTCAGATAGAACCTGCGAGAAAGTCGGTGACTTTTGAAACACTCTGTTTAATTAAGGTATGACAAGCCCTACAATTCGACAATGACCTTCTTCGCGCTGACCCCAGCCTTGTTGGTATCCATACCCTTCTGCACACTCTCCAGACCCTTTCCCACAATAAGTGGCTCCGGTGCTGCCAGCAGCTTGCCCGCCTCAAGTGCCTGCGTCGCATACTTCTCCCAAATCGGATTATTGACTTCATTGATAGCAAAAATATTGCCATACTTGACACTTTCCGGTACGCCCTTTTCTGGTGGAGGTAGAGTACCGGCAACGTTGGCACCTCCCATCTTCTCCGCAATAGGAAACACATATTTGAATGAGTCTGCGGTCGCGATTGCATCATAGATACCCGCAAACTCTCCGCCAGCAGCTTGAATGGCCTTGACTACATCGTCAACAATCGTTGGGTCTTTATAGTCCAGAGCTGCTACAGCTCCAAGCTTCTTGACGAAAGCGTGATTGTGCTTGCTAGCAGCAGTGACGACTTTGAGACCAGACGCTGTGGCAAGTTGAATTGCGAGAGCACCAACTGAGGAAGATCCGCCCCACACAAGGATTGTCTTGCCGATGGGCTGTGGGTTTAGCGAGGGATAAGGCAAGCCAAGAAAACCCTTTTCACGTGCGTCGTACAGTCCATGGCCAGCAGTATCCATAGCTAGTGGCAGCACTGCAGCTTCATTGTAAGAAATATTGCTCGGCACGATCGCCGCGAAGTTGGCCTGGATGGCAGTGTACAGCTGGAAACCACCATGGCTATTGTTCTGACTGGCGAGAGATGTGGAGTGTCTGGACTAAGTTCAGTACTTGCGGCATCGTTCATTATTGATAGGACGAACATACCCAAACACGCGATCGCCCTTCTTGAAACGTGTGACATTTTTGCCAAATTCGTGGACCTCGCCAGCCACATCACAGCCCAGCACGAATGGCCACTTTTGGACAAAGATGCCGTAATCCTGGATTTTCCAGTCAACTGGGTTGATAGCGATGGCGTGGTTCTTGACAACGATCTCGTTGTCGCCCGCGCTCGGCATATCAGCGGGACCAACCTGTATCGATATTAGCTTGTGAAGCAGAGACCTTGCGCTCGTAAGGCATACTCGGAGTGGATGCCGGGGTTCTTTGTCGATCCATGCTGCTTGATTAGCGGACTGGCCGGGCAGCACGCTGCTGATTGCTTGCTTGATTTGTGAGGCCATTGTTATAGCGTGGTGGTCGAGTGAGGTAGGAGGAGAGAGTTGAGGCGTTTTGCCTCGAGAAAGAGAGCAGGAACGAGTGAAGTCGTCGCTGCCATTGATGCCGATGACGCGAATTGAAGCTTCGAGCACATGCCAGCTTCATCCGCGCCTTTCACCTTTGTCATCTCGCCACTCCATTTCCGATGCCTTCCATCGTGTACGCGTCCCGTCTACGCGAGCAGCCCGCCATCTTCACAGTCATGTAGTTGATAAAAGCATCGTCGAAGTGTAGTTGCAAGTACATTACTCTACATGTAGGACTACCTTAGGTACCTTACCTTAGGTTATGTACGTGGCACACGGCTGACAAATCAATCATAAAGTTCAACACCTCACGTCGTCGCCACACATCATCTTCACCTCAATCCGACCAAAGAGGAGGCATGACTATGGGGCAGCTGGAAAGATTACGGGCGTACAATATGATCACGGATGCGCCCAGCTGAGCCTGCCAATATGTATGCATAAACGCATTATTAGTATTGAATTTTTTCGGATGGAGTAGCTGAGCTCAAGCCATGTAATGCATCGTGCTTTGTTGGCGTCCAGCGCTGAAAAAGCTCGACTCGCTACCATGGACAGCATGCTCGGCATCCAGAGATTGACTGCCCCGTGGAGGAAGTCATAACGAACCAGTATCCAACGCTGTGCACTTGCTCTACTTCCAAATCTTCCATCCAGCCTTCCCCCTACTCCCACTTCTACTCAGTTCGCCCTCACCAGGTCGTCCCTGGTCCATGCTCGCTCTCCCAGCTCCTATGCCGAAAAACCTCTCGGCTTTGCTACCGCTCCTCTGTGGTGGAAGAGGCTGCCGACCCATATGCTCGTCCTCGAAGTCCTCGCTACCCGTCAAGCTTCCCTCGCTGCCATAAGCGTCTTGATGGCCATCATAACCCCCGTTACCACGTTGCACGCCCGGAGGTGAACGTCCATACGGTCCGCGATTACCTTGTGCAGCAGGGATAGGAGCTGGCGCTGGAGCATTCATGCGTCGATAGCCAGACTGTGGATACGCATTTGTGGCAGCAGCAGTAGCAGGTGTAGCATATTGCTGTTTGGATGAGCCAATTGGAGGTCCTTGAGAATTGTAGCCCTTCTGATATGCATCGGACCCATGGCGCATATGGCCAGAAGAGACTCGTGGAGTATGATTGACGATGTTGCCCGCGCTTCCATAACTTGCGCTTCGTGAGTGAGCGCCGTATGCGCCTCGCCCAGTATCAGTCAAGCCCATCCCAACAGCTGGACTTGTGACGCCTGCGTTCGGGTCTGAGTTGAGTGCTGTATTTCTCTCGGTCCTGACGTCCGGGCTGGGCGTTCTGGTACCATCTGTTGTATCTCGATAGTCGCTGTACTCTGCGCTTTCGCTCGGCGCCGCAACAGCGCCAGCAACCGTGTCGTCAGTGCCGCTGGGAGCCTCCCTGGTCCTATTAAGACGCAGACGCTCCATTAGGCTTTTCCTATGAGTCTCAAACTTGGCCGTGTTATGATCGCCATCGCCTGCATACCACAGTGCAGGAACAAGAAGTCGGTACGGTACTGTCGTACCTGCCGGATTGTGCTGGTCAACTTCCATGCAAAGCGAGATATCCAGACCGCCCTCAAGGTTGACATGTCCAAGTGAATCGTCACTGTGATCTGCCGCGCCATCGAGCCCATTGGGATCCTTCTTACCGACGAATGAGAAGCGTCGAGGTTGCTTCTCCGAGAGGTTGGTCGGACGTCGTTGGAATGACGGTCTTTCTGGAG
The DNA here is from genome assembly GCA_000504405.2 of Mycosphaerella sp. Ston1. NCBI lineage: Eukaryota > Fungi > Ascomycota > Dothideomycetes > Mycosphaerellales > Mycosphaerellaceae > Mycosphaerella > Mycosphaerella sp. Ston1. The sequence continues at coordinate 149,257 of KZ105547.1, forward strand.
CGGCATCCGAGTGATATCTCTCCTGGTCCGGAAAGTAGCTGCCACTTGTGGCCGCTGCCGACAGACTAGCAGACCTCTGCATACCACCCGGCCTCTTGTCGTTGTGGTTATATGGCCTGGTCTGCTCGAGCGGCTGCGATATCTGAGGCGGACCTCTCTTCGAAGAGCCGCTCAATTTTCTGACGAGTGCTGCAGGACCTCGAGTGAGACTCATCGTTCGCTTCATGCTCCCCGGAGGATACTTCTTCATATTCCTCGCATCTTGCCTGTGTTCGTCGCCTGCACCATCGAACTGGGAAGGACCCCAGGCAGGTGCGCACGCCTCATTCATTGGAGTATGTGGAGGCGTGGAGCCAGGAATATACTCTCTGATCACGCAGAAGTTTCTTCTTGGAAGAAGATGATTGTTGTTCCTCTTGCTGCCATCCACATCATGGCTGAACATGGGAATCATGTCTTCATCGGTAGCGGCATCCAAATGGTGAATCTTGTTCCTCTTATTGAGCACATCCGCCATCATGGTTGGCGGCGGAGTGTTGACGATTGCTGAAGAGATGATGTTAGGAATGTATCTGTGGTCCTTGTCCTTCGAGAGACCGAGCTTGGAATTGCTGAAAAACTGTCCCACAGCACCGAGATGGACGTCTCCACCAAGAATGGTGATTCTGACACTCTTTTCTGCAGCCAGCTCTTGCAGCTCTTGGATAAACCAGTTTCGTTCAGCTTTGTGATGTTTTGCCGTCCAGTGGTCGTCCAGATCGTCCAGAATCTCAACCCCGCCATCGAACTTGTTCACAAACCCACCCAGCATGCCTGTACGACCAACGGCTTTGATCGGGTCCATAACCCGGCTGGTGAGGATGTTCTCCAAGAAGTTCAGACGCGGGTATGCAATTGGCACCCCGAGAAGGACGATCAAGTGCTTGGTCTCACCTTGCACAATCTCATTTCGGCAGCGGTCGAAAACAGCATCATAGGTCTCCTGGCTGAGGATTTCATCACGCATACGTTCAGTCCGACAGTCCAGACCTAAGAAGGCAATGTGGCGCCCAAGACTCATGAACAGATTTCGCGAGCGTTCATTGATATACGGGCCGGGCGATCTGCCCAGGAGCCAGCTCGGCTCTTCAAGCTCGGTCTCACCAGCAACGCTCTGGTGCTGAAATAGCATATAGTATTTGAAAGCAATTGCACCAAGACCGGTAAAGACTCTGGTACTCATGAAGTGATGTGGGTAACTGCCGTACCCGTCTATGATGTCGTGGTCGTCCCATATGTTGACCATGGGTATTTGAGAGTTTGCCATGCTGAACAGACCTTGGCTGAACCACATCGAGTAGCGATGAAGGTAAAACTCCTCAAGCTCCTCCTGCATCTCAACGGTAAAGTCAGCTTCGTGCTTGTGCTGCGGATTCTTCGTCTGCAGCCATTCTCTAAATAGCTCTGTGTCTCGCATTGCAGCATCATTGTAGATCTGGTCGCCACCTCCTAGCATGACGTGAAAAGGACGCGCTTGGTGACGGTTCAGCACATCTCGCCAAAGAGGATCCGGACCTGAAAACTTGTTGCTGTCGACAGACAATGAGAAGCCGTTGCACGAATGGAACATGATGTTCATCGCGTCGCCTTGCGCTGGGACCCAAAAGCCAATGGCGGGACCTCTATTGATGCGATAAGCTATGCGACTCTGTCGGCTGCCAAGCTCAATCTCAATACTGAACCGCCAGAATGTATATCCTCGCTCGCTGTGCAAGCGGACCGCCTTAGTCTCGCGGTACCGACCTGCCCTCTCGCCATCTCGTCTCTTGACGCGAGATTTGTCCTGGAAAGTGATGTGCTGTGTGGGTCGACCATCTATACCGATCGTGGCCTGCGGCCCGAGAACAGGAGTACGTTGCGCTGAGAATAGACCTTGATTGTTCTCCTCGCGTGACAGATCAATGTCACCCTCGATGTCATGTACTGGTCGAACGTAGAGTGCTCGGCCCGTGCGAGAGAGCTTCGTCTGTCCAGCGACCGGGTCTTCGTACTCGGGCGGGAGTTCGCGGCCACTGTCGAGCAAATGCTGCGGCGGAGGTGTATGCAGGTCCATTGGCTGCGCGAAGAGCCGGATCGTAGGTCTGCGTGCGAGGTCCGACTGATCGTCTTCCGTCACAATCATCACAGTCCCCTTCCACACTTCTCTCTGTGAGACTGCATTCGTGCGCTGGTTCCGAACAGTCTGCTGTCGTATGCCTGTGTATCTTAAAAGCGGTCCACATTTCAGGAACAGTCGAGGCTCGAAACCATTGGCTTTCTCCTCGTACGGTCCGTCGAACTGCGCCATGTCCGGAACTTGCTTAGAGCCACTGGAGCTTGATCGCTTCCCATTCTTCTCCCACCAGGCTGCATCGCCATTCTCTTGAGGAGAATTCCCTGCTGGTCCCAAATTAATATCGTCAGCTGTCAGCACAGCTGGTTTGGCGTTGCGCCAGTCCTCAAGAGGCTTGGAAGGCTGATAGCCACGACGTGATTCGTGTTCACGATGAAAGAAGCCTCGTACGCCATGGTGTTGCTTGTCTTGATGGCCATCAACCTTCGCTGCGCCCGAGAATGCAACTTGTTCTCTGGCGTGCTGCGCATTTGCCGTCTGTGGAGGTATGGTATATCGTACGCCGTCCTCCGGACGTGAAGTTTCAACAGATGCTCGAGGCACAGGATCAGGTGGGATATGCGCTTCAGCGGCTTCTCGCTCTTTCTTCGATCCAGAGATACCTCCCATGCGGTCAGAATGCAGAACATTGCGTGTGCTGTACTCGTCCATTTGTCCACCAGCGAATCGCTTATGCAGCTTCTTGCTGTTGCTTCTGGCGACATTCGAACCGCTGTCCTGAGAGAGAGGACTGATTGGTGAGCTGGTTGCCTCACTCTGTATATGGCTCCGGCGTTTGTCGTACGCTACTTTGCCACGCTCGGCTGCCCCGGGAGAGTAGCCTGCGCTCGAGATTGATGGTCCACTCCAGGCCGCCGCTTCAGCACCTGCAAAGCCGGCGTTCTTAGCGCGGTATTTGCGGCTGTCTGAACGTGCAATGTCGGCTGAGCCCTTCCTACCACTCACTGAGTGAGCGTCTTGCACAACTGTGGTAGCGGGAGCAATTGGCTGTGCTCGTCGTTCAGGCGCTCTATCGTATGCCTTGGATTGATTCGCGATCGGCGCTGCTGAACCTGTGGTCGGACTCGTGGGCGACATATTCTCCCTCATCAGCGAGTCCCTGGCATCTCGAAAACGCCTTGCCCCAGCTTCTGCCTGGGCGTCTGAACTTGATACGCTACGTGTCTTCTCGATCTGAGTGAAACGTTGCGCAGCACCGCCGCTCCCCACTCGTGATCGTTCGCTGCGTACTGTGCCACTTCGCTCTACTCCAGGCTCTGCTCGGCCACCTGCAATGCTCTTTTGCCGTGCTCGTTCCTCGGCGTGGGCCACCCTCGCTCTCTTCTCTTCCTTGCTCCAGGTCTCGAGATTCTGCAGTGGACTGCGATCCGGCACGGATCCTCGCCTCACCACTTCGGAGATGTTGCTCGCGTTGCTGGCCTGTCGTTGCTTGGAAGATTGCGCCGCTGCTGGCTGAGGCACGTTTGCAGTCCCTGGTGATGTGGCATCGGGACTCCACGGCTTCGAGCGTACGTTTGTAGGCACATAGTCAGGATCCAGGCGGAGGGCTGGCTGCGTGGCAGGCTCGGGAAAGGTCGTCTTGAAGTCGGCGTCTGGATTCACGACCCGCAGTGGATTGCTCTCGAGAGTGTTGCTTCGCTCTTTCCGCCGGCCGTCAGCCCGCGACGTGCCATTTGGGCCGCTCTGCACGCCTGTGTGATCAGAGTAGGAACGCTTGCCATCTCCTCCTGCCTGTGGCTGGTAGTACGTGTACGGGCCGGTGGTAACATGCGGGTTCGCATAGAATCCAGGACCGATCTGAGCCTTGGGCGCGGTACTGATCTGCTCGAAGAAGCCGGTTTCGGGATTGCGAGACCATAGTCCAGACTGTCGTCGTTGGTGCTCGGGCATGGCTGCGCTGCAGAGGAGCTATTCCGGTCCTGGTAGCTAGAACTAGCAGGTACCACGGAACATGAGTCGGGTAAGCACCTCGCACTCCGAGCCCAGAAGTCAATGCCAGCAGTGCGACATGCTCGCTATTGCAGAGGGAGAGGTGAAGTGTATGTATAGGATGGTATAGTAGAATCGAGGAGGGCAGTATAGCGGGTATAGGTACATGTAGGTCGGTATAGGTAGAAATAGGTAGGCAGGCAGTTAGCAGGACTTAAACTGGCTTTCTGAGGTGGCTGGTAGAACTACTACTGTATTGCTGTAGCGCACATGCAGCCAGCTATACGGGCGTGCATACTGTGACACACTGTGATGGACTGCCCTACTGACACTACTGTGATGCTGACACTGCCACACGCGACATGGCGACGTCCGCATGGAAACGAGTAATGAAGCATACGTCGTAGGCTCGTACGACTCGGACGCTGTAGGAAGTAGAATGCCTAGAATACAGCACATGTACGTATTAACTTCCACCGACTGCCAAGCCCGCCCAGCGGTGTGGGTGTGATGTGCATCGACACCACGGCCACTCCACTCCGCCAGCACTGCCCCGACGTACTGATTCTCCGAGAGCCCCTGAACTGAAAGAACCGGCCGTGAGGTGGTGTGGTGTGGTGTGGGACAAGTGAATCCGCCGAACGTCCCAAGCCAAAAGTCAAAAGTCGTTATAACAGCTAAGGTGCCTACCCTATTGAACCACCCTTCCAGCTCCGAACTGGCCATCTTGCATCATCCACCAGCGTCGGACTCCGCCTTGGTTCTCCCAAAGTACATGTACAGCACATTCTTCCAACTCATACTCAGCGACGCCGATACGTGTACATGTGATGCTGGGCCCGCTATGAGAGCGACGACATCGACAGCCCACTGCTTTGCGACGCCGTCATCATGAAGTGGTCGAGTCTCCTGCCCGCGCTCCTCGCGAGCTCCGCTGCCGCTGCCGCATCAGACTCTCCCCGCCGAATACGCGACTACGACGCCTACGACTATTACGCTGTACACCTGCGCCCGAATCAGGATCCAGAGAGCGCAGCGGCGGCTATCGGGCTCCAGTACGATGGGCCCCTTGGAGAATTAGACGACCATTACATGTTCCGGGATACAGCCCCGAGGCACGAATATGACCACATCACTACATTGAAAGACGATCTGAAGCGACGGCGGCGAAAACGAGAAGCGGGGGCTGCAGCGCCGCATGTCCTCGACAGTGTCAGGTTCTCGCAAAAGCAGAGACTCGACAAAAGATTCCCCTTGGTCAAACGACTTGCTCTGCCAGATCCAGAAAGCTCCAGACTAGGCAAGGGCAAGGGCAAGGTTGGCGCAGAGCCGGTAGAATGGGCAGTTGAGGAGCAGAACAAGGTTGCAACGGAGTTGGGCATTGCGGATCCCATATTCAAGGAGCAATGGCATTTATACAACACTAGAGAGGTCGGGCATGACATCAATGTAACGGGTGTGTGGCTCAGCGGCATCACTGGAAAGGACGTGAACACTTGTATTGTGGATGATGGCTTGGACTTTCACAGCGGCGATCTCAAGGACACGTACTTCGCAGCTGGTAGCTGGGACTACAATGACCCGGGGCCAGACCCGTTGCCGAGACTGTCAGACGACAGACATGGGACACGATGCGCGGGAGAGGTCTCGGCTTCGAAGAATGATGTCTGTGGTGTCGGTGTTGCATATGGCGGAAAAGTTGCTGGCGTGCGTATTCTCAGTAAGAGTATCTCGGATGCAGACGAGGCCGAAGCCATGAACTACGCATACCAGCAGAATTACATCTACTCCTGTTCTTGGGGCCCACCAGACGATGGAGTCGCCATGGAAGCGCCGGGAATATTGATTCGAAGAGCCATGGTACAAGGCATTCAGAAGGGACGGGGTAGTCTGGGCAGCCTTTATGTCTTCGCCATTGGAAATGGCGCATCGAACGATGATAACTGCAACTTTGATGGATACACGAATTCCATCTACTCGGTCAGCGTAGGAGGCATTGATCGTAAAGGCCAACATCCTTACTATAGCGAGAAATGCTCGGCGCAGCTTTGCGTCACGTATTCATCTGGCTCGGGAGACGCAATCCATACTACTGATGTGGGCGAGAACGCGTGCTATGTCAGTCATGGTGGCACTTCTGCTGCGGGGCCTCTAGTGGCTGGCATCTACGCCCTCATGCTGGAGGTCAACCCGACTCTAACGTGGCGAGACGTGCAGTGGCTTACTGTGCTGAATTCCGTCAGGATTGATCAAGGTGACGACTGGCAGATGAATGAGGCCCTTGGCCGGGAGTTTAGCCATCAATTTGGATACGGCAAGGCGGATGCATGGGCATACGTTGAAGCGGCCAAGAATTGGACGAATGTGAAACCACAGGCGTGGTATTTTAGCCCATGGCTGCACGTCAAGCAAGCCATTCCACAGGGCGAAAATGGACTGGCGTCAACCTTCGAGGTGACGGAAGAGCACTTGCAGCAATCGAATCTCGCGCGCGTTGAACACGTTACCGTCACCATGAATATCAATCACACCCGTCGTGGTGACCTTTCCGTCGATCTGATCAGTCCCTCTGGCATGAAGTCCGAGCTTTCAACACATCGTCGCAACGACAACACCGCAGCTGGCTATGTCGACTGGACCTTCATGTCAGTCGCGCACTGGGGAGAGTCTGGCGTGGGCAAGTGGACAGTGATTGTCAAGGACACGCGACAGAATGACCACCATGGCACCTTCACCGACTGGCATTTCAAGCTCTGGGGCGAGTGCATTGATGCTGATAAGCAGGAACTTCTGCCCATGCCGACCGATCAGGACGATGACGATCACGATGTCTATGTCGTACCGACGCAGACAGTCTCTGCTCACACCACATTTGTCGCCCACCCCACTGACGTTCATGGCGAGCCCGCTGGCAACCCGACTGATCATCCAAATCGACCTGTCAAGCCGCCAAATACTCCCAAACCTACAGCTACCGAAACCCCAGCTGCAGCTGAAGGCGACAAGCAAGAGGTCGCAAAGCCTACAGCATCCGCTGCTCCAGACGACAATAGATACCTACCACATATATTCCCAACCTTTGGCGTCTCTGCCAAGACACAGAACTGGATCTACGGGACCATCGTTCTGATCCTACTCTTCTTGACGGGTCTCGCCGCCTGGATAGTATCCGTTCGCTGGAAGAAAGCCAAGCGAAGACAGTTTGCTGAATTCGAGATGGTCAACCAGGATGACGTGGATGAGTCTGCTCCTCTCGCAGCTAAAGGACGTGCTCATGGCAAACCTCGTTACAAGAAGGGCAACGACCTATACAATGCTTTTGCTGAAGGGAGCGATACCGACGAAGCAGACGCTTTCGAGCTTGGATCGGACGTTGATGACGATCACGATGATTTTGGGGAGGAGAGTTCGAGTGGAAGTGGCGGGAATGACAGACCTGACCCTGCTACAGAGAGGTATAGAGATGATGAGCCGAGTAAGGAAGGACTTGACACTTAGGTAGTGGTCCATAGCGGACTTGAAGTCCGAGTGAAGCATTTCATGGATAATTCCATCATTGGGTACATACCTTATGTACTTTAGCGCTTGTAGCATTGGCGATAGAAATGATGAACTGTCCTCGACAGACGGTGCAGTGCAGATCATCAGCGCTCGGCTAGGTTCTATCGGAGACTCGCCCACTCTCACAGTACACTCACCCAACTACATGTACCTTATCCCTCCCTCCCGTGTCTGTATGCCCCGATGGCTTCTAGCAGGTTCTCGACGCTGTTCCGGCAGTGCACTCCTCGACGTCACACACGCTCAGCCTGGGAGCGGGGTGTGCAAATATCTCCTCCTGCTCTTCCTCTTCCTCTCCCTCTTTCTCATCCTCGTCCTTCTTCCCCTCCTCCCCCGGCGTCTCCCGCTCCTCCACGTCTATCCGCCACCATCACTTCCCCATACCCATCCTCCCTCCGCAGCCAGAGCACGCTAACCGCACCTCACCATGCCAACCATCACCGAGTCGCAGGCTACGGACACGGCCTCCGTAGGTCAGTACCACAGCCTGCGCCCACTACGCAGAAGCGTTACAAATCATCTTCGATAGAATCCTCCCAAACCCCACTCAAAGGTCTCTGGAAGCCCACCCACCTTCGACGCCTCCACTACGGTTCCAACAGTGTACAGGAACACCTCCTCTCATGTCTCCCCAGCGACAGCTCCAAGGCCTTCATTCTCACCGGCAATTCGCTGGCCTCCAAAACCCCTCTCATTCAGCAGATCGAACAGCTCCTAGGCGCTAAACACGCCGCAACATTTAGCAAGATCGGCCAACACGCTCCGATCAAACAACTCGACGAAGCCACCGAACTCGTTCTCAAAGATTCATCCATCGACACCATCATCTCCGTTGGAGGAGGTTCGCCCATTGACAGCGCAAAAGCTATATCCTACCGTTTACACGAGAAACAGAAAGACAAATGGCTTTATCACATTTCCATCCCCACCACCCTCAGTGCTGCCGAGTGTACACTCGGGGCCGGATACACGAATGAGGACGGGATCAAAACTGGAGTCGCAGATCCTCAACTCGCACCACATGTAATCATCTACGATAGCCACTTCGCACTAGAAACGCCAAAATGGTTATTTGCCAGCACTGGCTTGCGAGCTCTCGATCATGCGATGGAATTGATGTATCATCCCACTAGTACGGAAATCTGTCGACAGAACTGTCTGTTGGCTGCGCATGGCTTATTTGAAGGTTTGAGAGAATATCACCGGAATCCCAAGGATGAGCAGGTTATCACAAAGCTGCAATTGGCAGCGTTTCAATCTTTGGGATTTTTGGCGTTGAATGTCAAGGGCGGATTGGGGTTGAGTCATACGCTGGGGTATGCGTTGGGAAGTCCTTTTAAAATTCCTCATGGGATTACATCCTGTTTGACCTTGGGACATGTGGTGAGATTAAAGGCAGAGAGCAACGAGGATGATGCGAAGCAATTGGCGAGGATGGCGCCTTTTGTGGGTGTGACGACGACTGGGGATGCTAAGAAGGATGGTATGGCTGTGGGTGATGCTATTATCAAGCTTGTCGAGGATATTGGTCTAAAGACTACACTAACGGAGAAGGGCGTTGGTAAAGACAAACTGGACTGGATTGTCAAGACCGCTACCAGGCAGGAGAGTGGACCGCTGTACGAAAAGGTAAAGCAGTTGGTAGCGACGCTGTATTAGGACTCCACCCTAAGCTGGCTTCTGAAGCCAGCGAGCGAGTGCCGTTGTGTTTCGCTTGGTATCAGCAAAAGTACACTCGGGCGAGAACGGATTGCACAGACTTCGAAAGATTTCTCATCCTCTCGAAGCTCTGCCTACTCGGAGCTTCAGATAACAGCCTCATAGCGATCGAAAGTATTCCAGAGAAAAATCAATAAAAAATAAAAAATATTGACTTACTCCCTACCTATGCATGCATCCTATCAATCCTCTGGGCGCTAAGCTCTGACTGCTTCTATGTCCAAGGTGCATAGAGCAAAGAAAGCAGTCACTGCTACAATCTCTCCTCGTCCTCGTACTAGTCATCAAGCAACCCCGACAGCCTCCTCAGTACAGGCAGTTTAAATGAGCTAGGAAAGACTTACCAGAGAAGAAGCAGAAGAGCTTCTTCCCTTCTTCTACCTAGAGTTGATAAGGTAATAGCAGAACTGGACAGCTTCACGAGCACAACTCATCATTTGCCTCGATTAACATATATATGTTCCCGCCTCTTATGCACTCCCAACCACATCAACTATAAGGTAAGGTAAGGCAGCTAAGCGGTAATAATGCTAACAACATGAATCAGCCTTCGTCTCTCAGCGAAGGCTACCGAGAAGGCCCTGCGAGGTCTCACAGCCAAGCCAATTCTACGGGTCTTGAGGTTGTAGTCCTCCCAGCCGGGAATCTGGATATTGGCAGGTCAGTACCTTAGCCTTAGCTCGAGCATACTACTGCGTGCGTACCATGAAGATGCATCTAAATTGTATTTTCTCGTCATTTACAACATTTCAGTTGTATTGCTCGAAGATCATCACATGCTAATTTGCTGGGGTGGCTCTGCTTGAAATACATGTACTTATTACAGATACCCCAATCCTCCACCTCCTACGATTTCCAGATCGCTTCTAACGACCCAGCCATCACTGCCAGCTCGACCCAGCACATCGGCCCTCTTAGCAGCGCCTAGCTCGCCGATCCTGTTCACCAAAGACCCATCAACCACACCTCTAGCTCCACCAAAGCTCTCAGCCTCCACTGCTCTGTATGCTCTGGGATTCAGACCTGCAGCGTGTTCAAGTATAGCAGTGAGATGTGTCTGCAGGGCTGACAGTCGCCTGTACGCGGCTTCGTCAAGAGGTGTGATGAGGCCAATCGACCCGGATGTTGATGTCGCTAGAATGTGATGAAGTGAAGGTGGAGCTCTTGTCGCTTCGTCATCACCCTCACTGTTTCCATTCGTCCCATTGGCCATGTCTCGATCTTGACTCTCGAATGGCTTCAGACTTGAGGGCACAAGTAGCATGTTTGTTACCAGATGACCAATGTGGAAGGTGCTTCTGTGTAACAATCGCATGCCCCCAACGGACTTTGGATTCTCGGGATCATATTGCAGAACATGCAGGTCATTGTCTGCATCCATGATCAATATGTACAAAGCTCCATCGAAGGGCAGGAATTCTGCAGTCATAACCTCCATCTTGCTCTTTGGTGACTTGCCCATAACCGTGAGCTTGTATGGCTCCTCGGTAAATCCGCCGAACCACAGGCCTTTCCATGCATCACCAGCTAGCCACATTCCTCGCCCAGGTAGCACTTTGAGAGTATGAGTATAGCTTTGTGCGTCGAGAAAGGCGACTGGTAAGCATGTTCCATCCTCTTTGAGGCCACGAACCATGAGCTTGAGACCTTGTGCTGTGCCGAGGAAGCCCCCTGGGAGAGGTCCAGCTATAGAAGTAATCGCGCCACGAGCCTGCTCTCGGGCAAGCTGGTGGAGTTGGAAGCCGCTCTCGGGAACATCGGGATCCGGTACGACATCGATGATGTCGTATAAAATGACTGCACCTTTGGCGGGCATATCTTCGCCCCGCTGTGCGGCAGTGGATACGACCACAAGATCCTTCTGCTCGTGCGTATTCTCAGAAACTTCCAGCGACATCACTTTCAGTGCAGTTACAGTTTCGAGATACCCCAGCTCCACAGACTGTAGTCTTTTGTGAGATTTTGCAGATACAAGGTGAATGGTGTACTGCGGAACCTGTGGTCGTAGCTCGATGTCGTCCTGCTCCGGGTGACGGCCATCTTCGCCTGCGAAATAGAAATCGATGTCTCTACACGTCGCTACCACGTACACTTCCCTTTCCGCGTGGTATGCGATGTGTCGTACATCTTCGCCAATGTCCACCTGTTGTATGCTCCAGCCGGTGCCGTACCATGTCTCTTCCGGTAGCTGATTTTCCTGCACCTCCTCGTCTGCGTTGACAGTCAAAAAGCCGTGCTCACAGCCAGGCCGGTGAACTGGCGACATTACAGTGGCGTGTTGCGACGACTGAGTGTCCCGTACCTCCAGCACCTTCGGAAGAGATGAAGATTCTTTCATTAGCACATTCGTAGGCCCTCCTGGGATGTTGACTGCATGGTAGCCACCCACTTGGATGCGCCTGAGTGGCGGAGTTTGAGTGTCTGATAGTTGCTCGTTATACTTTGGAATGTACAAGAAGGGCACTTTCCGGAAGTGCAAGCCCGAATGCCACGAGTCTTCGTTTGACCGATGTGGAAAGTGAAAAGGCTCGTATAGCACGATATCATCCATTGCCGTCCGCACTATCAGATATGGCTCAGTGGCGCTGTCCTGACCCAAATCTGCCAGCAGCAGTTCCGTCAAGGTAGCTTTCGTCCCAACCCGGCGTGCCACAGCATCAGCCGCCAGTACTGGAGGCAGATGAGGTAGATTTGGCAAGCCGTATACAGACGTGAGATCTGGCAAGCTGAACACATGCAGCCCACCATCGGCGTCCAGCAGGAAAAGTGCAGCTTTCTGGCCAGTGAGCGCACCGGTATAAATGCACCCACTCAGCCACTTCTTTTCGGTAACCATACCCTCACCTTCAAGGGTCTCTAATTCACCACCTTGAACAGCAAGCACTTGTATACTATTATCACCTCTGATCACGAGCACATACGGATCGGAGACTGCAATGTGCACTATGCTCAGATCCTCATCGGTTTCTTCGTCAGTCATAGGGATGATCTGGTCCAGACCGAGTTTGGAATTATATGTTCGCAACTCTGTGCGACGTGTTTGCACAACGATAGTACCGTCAGCGACTGTAGCCATATCAAGAGTTTCTCCGGGGCTCTCAAACTCGGTGGCAGAACGCTCAGTATAGCTACTCCCGTCTTCGTCCTGCGAGGGAATGTCGTACACTTTCGTGTCGTCGCCATCGAAAACAAAAAGAAGGCTGTCGTACTCGGGGAGCGCAGCATTACGCTGTTTGACACGAAGTGCCCATGTGGCTTTCGCCGCACCAAGCTTATACTTGCGCCGTACTGTTGGTACGATGTCACGATGCATGAGGGTAAGTCTGCCAGCCTGCTTACGGCCAGCCCCTGCTGCAATTTCCAGTCTGTCCTTCCATGGACCCGAGCGACCTAGACACACTTCATGTATCGGTCCAGTGGAGAGCAATTCGTCTATTATAGAGAATTTGTACTGTGCAGTCGAAGTCACAGCCGTCTCCGATGATGCTCGTTTCTTCGGCTCGGGTGCTGCGTCGTACAAGTCATCATCATCCTCTTCCATTTCCTCGTCTTCATCATCCGCCTCCTTATCCAGCATGTGTGCATGCGAACGTTTCCGATTGAGCGCCGAGGTGGGTCGTGACCAGCCAAGAAGTGAAGAGGCGCCATCCTCACTGCCAACGAATATCTTACTGCCTTCAAGTCTTGCTATACATGACGGTGCTGTGCGAATCGTTGTGCTTCCATTTTCAGACGTGGCTCTCTTTACGTTCAACGCGCTTATACTGCGACCATGCATTTGAAAGGACAGTATTGCGAGCGAGCCATCCTTTGTGACAATGAGAAGCTCACCAGTCTTGGAATCAAGTACTTCTACTCTACAGTCTTCAAGTTTCAGATTGAGATGAGATTGATCTGCCATGCCGAAGTCACTTTCCAGCTTTGCAAATTCGTTGACTGCAGTAGCATTTGCCTTGCCGCTCTGATCCACATGCACGAGTTCATTCGTGCCGAGAAGCAAGGCGCCGCCCACGGGCAGCGGCAATGGCACGACCTTCCATAATGTCGAAGGAAGCTTTGGTACGCTGATGAGGTTCGTCGATGCTCTCTGCTCCAGATCCAGCGTGAGCACGGTGTACGTCAGGATATCTTTGCGCTCCTCTAGGAGGCTGTACGAAGGCTCGACTGTGGCCGATAAGATGCCAAAGGTCGGCTCCCGGTACTCGTGCAAAAAAGCCAAGTGCACAGCATGGCTGACTGAGGGGTCCAGCGCCGTGAGTGCCAGTGTGAAGGAAGCTTTGTAGGGCGTCTGCTCGGTCTCGCCATTGGCGTGTGGAACCGACTCGATCTTCTTTGACGTCGAAAGTGCAGGGTCTGCATCAAACTCGCCCTCTTCTTCTCCCGCAAGCTCATCTCCAAACTGCCTGAAGGGGAGAATGGCCAATTGTCGAGCGCCAAACTTCAAGGCGGCGCATCGGGAACTCGGGTCGACCGTGAGGATGGAGTCGCAGTCGGCGAGGGGTGGTCCAAAGGGTGCCGAGACGACATTATCGCCTTCGTAGAAATGCAAGCTGATGGTGCTGATGCGGTAGTTCTCCGGATCCCACTCGATCAAGCTGAGCTTCGCGTCTTTGAAGGAGAGGAGGACGGCTTCGCCTCCCGACTTGGTATCGAGTGTCTTGACACGTGCTATCGAAGTGACAGTGCCTGCCAGGGCATATTCCCCCACCAATACCAGTTTCGCGTCCTCGGCATTGCCCGTGGCCTTGACGCCAAAGACCTGCAGGAGCGAAGTCTTCGCGACAACGAGGTTGTTTGCGTCCGCGCTCACGAATGGCAGCGCAACAGCATGCGTGACGGCCGTGGGAGGCACGAGTTCCGTATAGCACTGCATCCGCGCTGTCTACCTGGCGTCGTCTTGGCAGCGCATCTCCTCTCGGCAACCGTTTCGTGCTCTTGCTCCTTCTCTTCCGTTGTTCCTGTCGGTGTTGTTGTTCTCGTCGTTATTGTTCAAATGTGTATCTCGAGCTGTCTAGATCGGGCACACGCGACACCGAATGGGGCGAAGGCGCGTGCTGAACTCTAAATACAGCTTCCGCCGTCATACCCAGCAGCAACAGCTCTCAAACAAGGAAGGAACGACGCAGGCAGACAGCCGTGTCTCTCTCTCTCTCTTCTTCTTCTTCCTCCTCCTCTTCCTCTTCCTCTTCCTCTCACTTCTTCGTGCTGTCGACGACTCGTACCTTGCCCTCCAGCGAGAACCGCCGTCAACATGGCGCTCATTGAAACGAGCTTGATCTGGGTGGCCTACGCCGTGTGCCTCGCCATCATCTTTTTCATCTCCGCCATCTTCGTCTACGTCTACCAGAAACCAGGCGAGCGCACCGTCGCCGTCACAATCATATGCCAGATTACACTCCTCGCCCTCCTCGCCACTGTCCTGCTGATGCCAGTGGACGTGGCGCTGGTCTCTTCCACTACGAGCAGGAAATTGGGCAGGAAGAAAGACTGGGCTACCCCCGATAAGGTGGACGATACGCTGTACACCCTCAAGATCGTATACTACACGCTATACAGTCTGGACGCCGTTCTGTGTCTGCTAGTCGTTCCCTTCACATACTTTTACTACGAAGAGTATGATGAGGTCGCAACGGAGGAGGGACAGCAGACCATCGGTTCGAGACTATGGGGTGCTTTCAAGTGGACCATCGCATTCATAGTCTTTTGCGTGATTCTGTTCCTCGTAGGCTTCTTCGTGCCAGTCACAAAAAAGGCGCGAGATGATCACAAGGATCTGGACTTCTTCCGAGATCTACTTACTGAAAATCGTGAGTCAAATCTATCCAGAACATACTGCGTCTGGGGGAAAATCTCTAATCAGTGCACAGACGGCGAACGAGCTTTGACCTTTGCCATTGGCGTACTCATCCTTGTCGGCACCATCCTCTACTGCTTGTACACTGCACCAGGCTTGGCTCTGCTACCAGTCTCGCTCATCAAATCCGCACCAAGCATCTCAACGCCGCAACTTGCCGAAACAACTGAGAGCCAGCTTGCCCAGAATCGCGAGAGGCAGCGCCAGCTCGAGGGACGGGGCGCAGGCCGAGAGGGCGGTCTGGACGGCCGCGACCGACGCGAACTTGAGGCTCTGATCCGCGAAGAGCGCACTTTAATTCGCCGCCAACGCCTCGCAGAAGAGAATGCTGGAACTGATCGCAATTGGATCATCAAGGTCTGGTTGAAGATTGAAGCCATCTTCCGCCCACTGAAGCTCATCTTTGGGCTCCTCCTGGTCGTCGTCGCTCTGATCATCTTCGCCAGCATGCTGATCACCATGGTGGACAAGATCAAGAATTCCGTCTGTGGTGTCTCGTGCGGTTACCTTCTAGGGAAGACGAAGATCTTTCAGCCGATCAATGCCCTTCTCCGCGAGACGTCAAAAATCTTCCCGATCGACTATGTCATCTTTCTTTTGTTGACAGTTCTGTTCTTCTGCGCCTCGGTGGTCGGTCTCGCTACCATTGGCATCCGATTTCTCTGGGTGATGCTCTTCCGCATTCGCAAGGGCTACACCACGCCGAACGCCATGCTCATGGCCACAGTCATGCTTACGCTCATGACTTTCGCTCTAAACTACAGCATGGCCATGATTGTTGCACCACAGTACGTCACGTTTGGTGCTCAAACATACTGTGACAGACCCACCGGAAATCCGGAACAGCAGCCAGACTGCAGCCAGCATCACAGTGCTATCAAGCCTTGCTCAGAGAGATCAGACAATCCAGTGGCGAAGATGGTTTGCACACCTTCAGTGGTGTCGACATTCCTCAACAGAATCACAGCAAACTTTCCTTACCTTGGCGTTGTGGATTTCTACGCCCAGTTCGCTTTCCTGGGCATCTTCATCATTGTCTTCTTGGTCACACTGTTCCGTGTGCCCAAGCTTGACGAAGACCAAATGGACGAGGATCTTCAGGAGGCCGAAGAAGAAGGCCTGCTAGCCTCGACCGGTAGACGCTTCGGAGCAACATGGCAGGACATCACAGGACGCTCCAAGGGTGTGAAGAGATCGAATTATGGTGCTTTGTCAGGTGAAGATGCAAACGGCGATGACTAAGTTTGAGTGTACGAGTGATGGGAGAACAGGACAGGACAAAAATGTGAGGAAAGTACTGAACTCACGGGCTCAGAATGATTCGGTGTATATGAAAGGTAATGTGTTTTTACCTCCTCGAATACCCTTCTAGTATCAATTTCAGCGTAGCAAACATTGTACGGACATCGACAGACACCCTGCTATTCGCATTGATACGCTTCTATGACGGAAACCTTCGATCATCCATCGCCTCATTCACTAGCCCGAGTTGAACAGAAAGTCGGAACATAGCGCACCTCATTCCATTTCGCAGAAGCCTTCCACATCTCGAACCATTCATTCATTCTTCTTATCTCTAGCGCTAAATCAAACATCCATCGATAACGGTACCTAAGGTACTTCGGTATATTTCACAAAGTTTCGTTGTGCACCACTACCTCTTCTTCCTTCTTCTTCTTCTTCTTCTTCTACTTCTAGAAGTGCCGCAATTGCTTTCCTGCTTGATTGGGTAGAGAGGGAGGGTGGATGAGCGAGGACTTTGAGGATACTCACTCGAGAGTTTACTTACCTAAGGATGATCATTTTGAGGGCCTTTGATGATGTTTTGTTGTTGTTGTTGACATGATCGATATCGTACATTAGGTATCTGATAACTCTTTAATTATGCTGTGCTCTTCTTTCACGCAAGTATCTTCTCAATTTCCATGTCAATTCAGACATGTCCCATGTCCATCTTCCAGCCCGCTAAGCTGCACACCTTGCCGTACGACGCGAGTACTGTCTGGACCTCCTCTTTCCAGGCCGATGTGTCATTCGACCATTTCTAAACCATTACTAGTGCAGTATCATCACATACATCAAAGCGTCTGAGGGTCTAGTGTTCGCGGCCGTACTCATAGCAGTAGGTATCTTCGGCACACCCACTGCTTCCGTCGCACTGTGCTCTTCCTCAATGCTGCTATCACCAATAGGGAAGCAGGTGTAGTATGAGAAACTGTTCAGGACTGTGGTGGTTGCTTGGAGCTTCGCTTTTCCGCCTTGGAAATCCTCTTCTCCTCTGCTTCGGCTTTGCGTGCCACTGCGTTGGCCTCCTCAGCCTCAAGGCCCGTCTTCGTTTCCTGGTGCTCCCGTGAAAGCTTCTTCGGCTTGATGCCAAACATGAAAAGGAATCCCACTGCGGCAAAGCAGGTATACATGATCCACATGGGTTGCAATGAGTCTGCGAATGCGACTCGGACGACCTCGCGCTGCTCGCTGGGCAGTGAATTAATCAACTCCGTGCTCGAGCCAGCGTTGCCTCCAGCGACTTGGCTAGCAGTTTCAGGACCAAGAGCTGCAGTGATCTGACCGCTCTTTTTCTGCATCTGGTTCTGGTAGACGACTTCTCCAATGACGACTGAGATACTGGTGGCGAGCTGACGTACGAAGCCAAGTGTGGCAGTGGCAGTGGCGATGTCGCGAGGGTTGATGTGCGCTTGGAGTGCAATGATGGGAGACTGGAAAAGAGGTCCGATTCCAGCTCCAGAAATTATCTGAAAGATGACAAGCTTCGCCCAAGAGCTATGCGCGTCAAAGTCGATGAAGAGTCCGATTCCAAGTGTCAGAAAGAAGAATCCAAAGTAGATTGGTGGAACAAATTTGCCAGTCTTAGCGATGAAGCCGCCGGTCGCGATTGATGTGGCTGCAAGAGCCACAGCAGTTGGCAGAACCAGAACTCCGGACATGATTGGCGACTGGCCTCGGACTGCTTGGAAGTAGAGCGGCAAATAGTAGCTTGTAGATATGAAGACGATTCCGTGCAAGAAGACGATGGCAAGGGTCGAGGCTCTAGTGACGGAGGCAAACAATCCCACTGGCATGATGGGATATTTGGCACCCTTCCACTCCCACATGCCAAAGAGGAAAAGAGTGAAAGCACCAATGATGATTAGGCAGAGTACTCGAGCTGAGTCCCATGGCGCAGAGACACCGCCATATTGCAGACCGAACAGCAGCATCAATGTACCGCCAACGACAAGCAAAGATCCCAGCCAGTCGATGGCTTTTAATCCTTGCAAAATTGGTGTCCGTGGTGTTTTGATATCCAGGAAGAAGAGGAGAATGAAGAAAGCTAGTCCATCTAGAGGTAAGCTGCGCACACATAGTCAGCTGAGTTCCCATCATCTCACATATTTTCTTCGCTTACTTGATGTAGAAGCACCATCTCCATGAGACGTACTGGGAGAAAGCTCCACCGATGATGGGACCGACGCTAGAAGCGATAGACCAGACACCACCAACGACACCGTAAAAGGCTCCGCGCATTCGCATGGGGAACAAATCTCCAATTACGATATTGACGAGGATGATGAGCCCACCTCCGCCGATACCTTGGACAGCTCGGGCAGCAATCAGCATGCCAATACTGTTGGCCAAAGCAGCCACCAGAGACCCAATTAGGAAGATGATGTTGGCAAGCAGCAGCATAGGCTTGCGTCCGAATATGTCACTGACTTTCCCCCAAGATGGAATGGACGCTGAGTTCGCCAGCAGGAATGCCGAGCCAATCCATGTGTAGCCTGCAGTGGAATTGAAGTGCTCACTGATGGTTGGCAAAGCAGTTGTGATGATGGTCACATCAAGAGCAGCCAGGAAGACAGCCATACATAATGCAAGCATGATGATGGCTATCTTCCCCTTCGATCGTCCATTGATCTTCCCATCCTTGCTCACGGCTTGCTCCAGCTCTTCATGCTCCTCCTGTTTCTCAACGTCGGCAAGATCTGAGCTCGATCTTGATGTGCTGCCATGACGATTCTTATCAACAACGTCTTTTCCATCCAACTTCGTCAACGCGTCGCGATGTGATTGTTCTCTCGTTAACGTGGGCGGTGTTTTTGGTTGTGATTGTGATTGTGATTGTGATTCTGATTGTGGTTGTGGTTGTGGTTGGGGTTGCGGCTGGTAGGTCGTCGCGTCCGTGGTTTGTGCTGCTGGATTCGATGGGGC
The DNA here is from genome assembly GCA_000504405.2 of Mycosphaerella sp. Ston1. NCBI lineage: Eukaryota > Fungi > Ascomycota > Dothideomycetes > Mycosphaerellales > Mycosphaerellaceae > Mycosphaerella > Mycosphaerella sp. Ston1. The sequence goes on from KZ105547.1 coordinate 168,681, forward strand.
CGTGGTCGTGGCTGACGCTGATGCTGCTGCTGCCGCCGCCGCTGTTGGGCTCGATGGGCGGGTGTTCGTCGTATCGTCGTGTGAAGTGGTCATGATGCCCGTCTTAGGTTCAAGAGACGACCAACCTTGGCTGTGCTTGGATTGCGTCACCTGCGCCTAGAATTACATGTAGTAGTCCCTCTGTGAGGTATTGACTACTGTATGTCAGACTCAAGTGAGTGCTGGATGTACGCGTACATGAATGCCAACGTCGCGCTGGCACGGCATCATATTATTAAAGTACGGAAACATCATGTACCTGATACAAATGCCGCAGGTCGAATCATCATCATTGATCCCACGACCAGACCAACGGACTTTCGGCTTCTCGCAAAAGACGGCAGTGGCATCGACCTCCAGCTGATGATGTACGCGGCCTAGCCCGATCGAGCTGCACTACTAGTCCTCATTAGGTTAGCCGCGCTCTTTCGGCTCTCCAAGCGCACAATATAAGATCCCGACGCGACATGGGGCTTAACTCTGCTATGTAGAACATGTAGAACTACTTCTCATGCACCACTTCGACATTCCTAGAGAGCTGTGGGCATGATTTCTGATGACCTCGACTTGCCTCACTCCTCCCGCCGTTGCTTGTGTCCGAGGCGGTGAACTGCAGAACTACAGCCCCTTGGCGTCGATGGCACATCCTGGTTGTTACTTCTATTGCGCAATTATTGAGATTTGCTTCACATGCAACATGGATCTCCGGAGCTGGCCAAATATACTATAGTAGCCTAGCAGCAGCCAATTTAGTACAGTAGCAATGGACCAAGGGCCGCACCGTGACACCGTGTTAGTTCTACTGGTTGACGATTCGATGCTGCTTGTCTCTCTGCTTGCCAGTTTCCACTGATCAGTGTCTGTAGTACCTACCTATCTCATGCGCGCTCTGTCGCGTTGTCAATCCTACTTCGCTGCCATCTCTACCCTCTGCGCGGTGGCCAGTAGGCTAGAGACTCGGCAGGAGGGCAGGCCGCACTATCTTGACGCGTGCCGTGTCCTGACAGGATCTGAAAAACGAATGGCCAAACTAGAAGGCATTGGTGGCAGACCGAATGTGATTTTCGTGGACCTCAATTCAATCCCGTGGTAGCGATCTGGCAAGGAGCCAAGACTCAGCTTCAAGAGACGACCGTTACCGATCAAGTCATACTGGGTCGCGCAGGTTCATGCCGTTCGCAAAGGCAGAAACAGTATACGCCGGAGGAAATATGCTGCAGCCTGAACGGAAATCTTTTTTTCAAGCGATGGTCGACGCGCTGCAGAGGAGACAGCAACATGGGCAGATGAATGATGGACATTGAGCCGTCATGCTGCAATGATGGACTATCTTGGCTGGTAGAAGTTGAAGTGATGTTGATGTTCGAAGGTGAGTTTTGATCAGTTTCTAGGTAGTTCCCCACCTCCTGACTTCACTTCAAGATGCAGGAGCGACCTACCACTCACTGCTTTTCGCTCGTCGCGGCAAGGGCGATCATAACACGAGGTCGACGCGACTTCCGGGGCTGCCTGATCCTTCACTAAGGGTGCCTTACCGTGTGTACATGTGAGAGATACCTGTGATGTTCTCGTGTCGTGTCGATACATCTCGACGTTGACCTAGCGACCCCCTGCGAGCGCAGTCAACAAACATCAGTTCGCCGCCGCCTCTCTACCGGGCACCTCAACACACTGACGCCGACACCTGCACAGCACCTGGACCTCAATATGTGCTTCCAGGAGTTCATCACTTTTCAGTGCGGCTGTAGGCGCCTCGATGAACGAGAATGCGAGCACGCTCAAGGACTCGACATCAATTTTTGGCAGAAGCTCAATTGCCCGTACTACACCTCCGCGCGCAAACACCCTTCGGTCCAGTGTGGCGCCGGCGAGTTCTACTGTGGAGCCACCCATGACGGAGAGATGTTCGACGCCGTTGACCAGATGCACATCAAGGCATCAGATCAGCAAAAGGTCATGGTCAGCAAGCTCGAGGAGGGTCGGGAGCTTCTACGCCAGCAACGCGATTTGTGGGTGGCCAATGGCGGTTCCTTGGACAGTTTCAAAGAGTGCCAACAAGCGCGGGATTTCTGGGGCAGCATGACTTTGATTGCCGTGGAAAGGAGACGGCTTGAGAATGATATCCAAAATTGGCTGATCGTCAAAAAGCTTGCACGGGCACATGACGAGCGCAGACAACGACGACTTCAGGCTGGCATCCCATCGGGGCCATCGTTTGCAGACTTCCTCAAGGCCAACCATCCTCAAGCCTTTGCCAGACTCGATCGCGACGACTTTGCCGGTTTGTCGAGCATAATTTCACCTGACACGACGACCGACATGGCCCTCGTGACCCACATCGACACGACTGACGGGTCACCGGATCTCGGCGGTCCCCCGTCCGCTAATGTACCGCCACGTCTCAAGGTGCCGTCCTCGCATCATGGTATAGGTATTCGGCGGGATGCATCGCGCTTCGTCGTTCGGCAAGGAGTCCCACATGACAGTCAGACCCCGATTCCACAGCCAGATCAATTAGAACGTTCGAGGCATCACACAACCACTTCTCTCAAACCTGACGCTCTACGGGCCCAACGCCTAGCGGCGATTCGAAAGGTCACTTCAGAGGCACAACGGAAAGCGGATCGGCAGAGACTTGATATTATCGCTCAGAACAGCATACCAGAAGTGCAGGCTCACCAGCGGCAACGTGCTGCTGCAGCTAATGCTGCAGCTCAGGACGCTGTACCAGAGGTGCAAGCGCACCAGAAGAGACGCAGCAGAGCCAAGAAGCAAGAGTCAGAAGCGTCGTTGTCACCCGAAAAGTCCTCAAGCAGAGTGCGGCGTAGCACCAGGGTGAAAGCCAAGAAGGTCAACTACGCCGTGGATGATTCCTCGGACGTTTCTCGATCGTCTTCGCCAGCAAAGTCGGATGTCTCTTCGTCCTTTACGCGGATGTCTGGCCTCTCTGACAAGCCTGCCAAGTCACAACGCACTTCGAAGAAAGAGACACTAACACGAAACGACAGTTTCCGCGGAAGAGGCATAGTGAACCTCGCAGACCAGATTGGAGAGTGGAACCGCAGCGATAGTGGTGTCGGTACTCAGCCTCGCGACCCAGAGCAGCATGCAGGAGGCAAAAAGCGCAAGGCAGAGCAAGATGTCACCAACAAGGCGGATCACGTCAAATTGAAGCAGGAGCCTATGCAGGACCGAGCAGTGTTTGTGGGCACTGATGTTATCGAGCCGGCGCCAGAGATCCCACAGCCTTCAAACAGTACCCAACAGCCTACCCCTAACGATCAAGCACAAGCAGACGCGTGGCGCAAGATGTCTCCTGTGTTCACATCCGGACGCTCTCCCAGACACAGCAAGCGCCCTGTATCGGCGCCCACTCCACCGTGTAGCGGTTACACACAAGATCCGTATGGACCGCCAGCTTTTCCTGGCTCCGGTATCCAGGCTCCGTCATTCTCCACACCAAACCCCTTTAGAAACAGTGCCGTGAACCAGTTACTTCACGGTGTACGACCACCGCCCAGCCAGAGACCTTCTTCTGCAGGATATCTTATAGACCCCGCACATGGGCAGGTGTCTTATCAAGGCTTTACGGATCCGAACGAGGGCATTCTGGCCTCGGGCAATGCGCAGCACATGGTTCAGGAGTCAGCTGCATCGCCCGAGCTGCCAATGGAATTCGGTCTGCGTTCTGACGAAAATACGTACTCCGACATTGACTGGTCGATTTTGGATGGAGATGCTACAATCTAGCGTGGCCGCGAACTGTTTCGTGGCCGAAAGGCTTCAACAATTCGCGTTACTGTTACCAGGATATGACCCATTTCAGGATTGGAGGGACGGCGGAAATTGTCAAGCAGGAGACCGGAACAGTGTTGGGTGAAGACGACCTTGCATAGGCAACCATTGTGATCGGTAACCACCACGCCGATCCAGAAGAGTAGCTATTCCAGCCAAGATTGTTTAATTAGTTAGTAAACTTGTTTTCATCATAAAAGCCCGCCATCTCCTCTTCCTCCTATCCTCCTCCCCTCCCCCTCCTCCCCCCCATCTCCTCCCCCTCTGTCTCCCATCATCAAATCGCATGTATCCCTCCCGGTCCTTCCACAGCATGTACATCCAACACCATCCACCTCTCCCTCACCACCACATACTTCCACACAACCTTCAACACCACGGGCCTCACGACCCCCAACGGCCACCCATGTTTCCTCAAATTCAAAAACACCTCTGCCACAGGCGGTTTCGCCTCCAAATCCAAAATCGTATGATGATCCTCCACGGTAATATGATATTGGGGATTCGCCGAGTAGATCTGTTTCCACAGCGCGAAAATCTCGGGCAGTGTGAGCAGTTTTTGTTCCGTGGAGAGTTGGATGAGAGTTTCGGGCAGGAAGTGCGTCCACGGAAGAGTCGGGTTGTGCAGGTTGAAGGCTTGCGTGTTGAGGGATGTGATGATTGCCAGGGAGGTTGTTGAGATGAAGTGCGTGGCTGAGGGGTTGTCTTTTGGGGAGGGGCAGGAGGGGGAGGTGGTGGTGGTTGATGATGATGGTGGTGGTGGTGGTGGGGGCGATGGGAGAAGGTGGTGATGGTGGTAATCCTGTTCTTCGTCATTGGTCGTCGGGGTTTCGATACTTGGTGATTGGATGGGTTGGTTCGATGGTGCGTGGACTTGGTGAGGTGAGTCGATGGGTTCGTGTTTCGATGAAGCATCGTCGTTGTTGATGTAGGCTGGTTGGTACATCACTGGAGGATCATCATCACTGGCGTAGATTGGGTGGGGAATCATGGTCAGGAGTGCTTGCTTGGGTGCTGGCGCTCGAATGCGTCTCTTAGGAGGACTTGTGTTCAGTCGTTTAATAAGCGCCGGGAAAGTTGAGGCATCGATGGCACGACGTTCTTTATGTTTGATGGTAGGCGAGACGGGCAGGGCTCTTGAATAATCTCCCGTGCTAAGAAGTATATCATCAACTTCTAGCAGGAGGAACCGAAAGATATATTGCTCCACTTAACAGATAAAACCATGTTGACCAATCATGAGCCATTCCTCAAAATTATGCTTCGTCTTGATAGATATCAAGATGGTGTATCCTGGAGAAGGTTCTGCTATCCTTGATCATAAAATAGGCTTTGTGTCGGCAATCGGCGGGGAAACTTGTAGAACTGGTTCTAGAGGAGGAGAAGGTTTTGTAAGAGTGAAAGAGAGAGATAGGTATCACGAACCTTCGAGCCAGATGCAATCAATATCTTCATGGTGCGGGTCCATCCATGCCGTCGAGTAATGAATCGCGCCAGACTCCGTCGCTAAACAGCAGGTGGTATACTACAAGATTTTTTCAAAGCTCTTCAATCTTCCATATCAACATCTTCGGCAGCCTTTCGCTTTTTGCTCTTCTTTTCCCCGTCGTCATCCTTCGACTTCTTCTTTTTCTTCTTCTTGACTTCGGCGTCCTCTTTGGGTGCGTCGAATGCTTCTTCGCGCTTCCTCTTGCGCTCCTCCATCTTGTCCTTCATCACATCTTCCCGCCTCTCCTTCTTCGCCCGATCTTTCGCTGCGTTGTTCAAAAAGTACTCTCCACTCTCAATCTGCAGGTCCACCTTGCTCTTCTCCTGCGGTGGCGGGAAGGGCGTGTAGACTCTCTTCGCTTTGTCGTTGACCTTGAACGGCACTCTGCGCTTGCTCAAGTTGCGCTTCTTGAAGTGCGGTAGAAAGCGTTCCCAATTTTCGTTCTTGAGCTCGGGGTCCTTTGCCAGCTCGCGCTTGATCATCAGCTCTTTGATGTGGTAGATCGGGTGTATGTTCTGCATGCAGTCTTCCACCACTCGTCGCACTTCCTTCAAGTTCTTGTATCCACCCATGATTGATACCGTGTTACCCTGCACCAGGATGTACGTCTGAGTGAGCAGAGAAAGCGCCTTGAGCGTGCTGCCATTCGGGCCCAGAATGCGTTGCCGTCGTTTGACAAATCGGTCCTTGTTCCTGACCATTCCGCGTATTTTGATGACATCGCACGCAACGCCGTCCTCCAGTATCTTCATAGCCTCATCCACCGGCACACTGCGCGCAAGCAGCTTGATCAGGTCGCGGGCGTTGAGAATGGCGGCGGGATCGAACGTCTTCCGCGTCGTCTTGACCGTCATGCTGCCCTCGATCAAGTCGAGCGAACAGGCGATTCCCGTCTTCTCAAGCGCCTTGGTGATGCGCGGCCAGTGCGTCTTCAGGTACAGTTCGCGGTATTTGGGGAACAGCGTGGAAAAGGTCGATTCCTCGCTGAAAGTGCCTCCCAAGTTCTGGTCGGCAGTGAAAGGCTCCTCTTTCCATTTGTCGATGTCGTCCGTATCCCACGGCTTATCCACGTTGTGAGTCGACGGCATCGTCGCGAGTGTCGAGTGCGATGTGCTCACTGAGGTGGATGTGCTGGTCTACTTGGTCTACTTGGTCTACAGTAGCTAGAAAATGTCGGTTCACGTGCAAAAGCGGATCTTTCTCGGCGCCGGGCTCCCACCATCCAGCTGCCGATCGCCGCGCCGCTAAGAGGACCTAGAACTAGGTAGAACTAACTACCTTACGCAAACACCTTCCACCTTCCTGACACACACATTATTCATGTATCTACAACACATGTCCAATACATGGCATGTCCATATACCGGCTGATCATCTTCTGACCATCGTCTACACAGTGCTAGACTGCCGCCGGCTCTTGTCATGGAGATCATCGGCAACTACAACTTCGTCAATGCCTCGCAGCCCACTCTTCACTTCGACTTGAGCATGTCCCGCAACCAGCAGCTGCAGACGAGCTATGTAGATCGCCTGGCGACCTTTGACGGATACTGGACGGCAGACGACGCCACTGCCAGACAACTAGCCGCCTATGGACACGTCTATGACCGACCGCCCCTCGAGGCATTGGAGCAGGGCTCACGGTGTAATTCCTGCAGTGCCTTCGTGAAGCGAGAGCACAGCGTGAGAGCTTTCCAAGGACCTATATCAGAGGCGTCCCGTTCGTTTGATGCTATTCGTCTGCATCACCCCAAATGTATCCATCTCGCCCTTCGAAACCCTCTGGACGGCAAGAACACGAATTCCGACATGGGTGGCAAGTCTCGCTTCAACGCTTTACGGAAGCGTTTTGAACGGCGGGTCCATGAAGACTCAGACCGTACGGTGTCTCAAATGTCTCCTACAAGGCATGACCAGAAGAGCTCGTTCTTCTTGCTGCCCACAGAGCTACGCCTCAAGATATACTCACAACTGATGCCGAAGCTGGACAGAGTGACCGCAATTGTGCCATTGAATGGTGACAGTGAGCGAGTTGTCACCGAGGCAGGCCACAGCAAGCGTAGATCTCGCGATACTACCAAGGTTAATATCATGCTTACTTGTCGTGACGTGTACGAAGAGGCGCTGGATACTCTGTTCACCAATACAACCTACAAATTTGGGTCACCAAAAGTGATGTACCTCTTTCTGCGGCATATTGGCGAACATGGGCGACGGCTACTCAAGGCAGTGGACGTCATCTGTGGTACCAGGGAAGATGCAATCGCCTTCGCCTTGCTAGGAGCATGCCCGAAGCTGCGAACCATCACAATCAGGCTTCCCAGACCGATGCTTCTCACTCCGAGGCCGGCTCTGTGGCAGGTCGATGGTACAGCATGTCTGTTGAACCTGAGTGGTCTTCAAGATGTGCATTTGGCCGAGTGTAACCCTACCACGAGGCACCTGGGCGACAATCCGCACGATGCAATGGTCGTGAAGCGAGAATTGACGCGACCGAAGAACAAAAGAAGCAGTATCAGGTGGGTCAGTGGTGCTATGGACGTTTGATAACTTTCTCCAGGCCTTCGTGAGCTGCTGTGGGCAGTGAGACTCACCGTAGCGTGGGCGTCCAACTAAGGAATCGAGCGCATACAGCACAAAAAGAAATTGTGAGAAACAGAAGTCAAAGCCAAATTGCTTTGTTGGTCTCGACCTAGTCCTATTCGAGCTTTCAATAGCAGCATACCCGCAAGCCCACAAGAAGGCAAGCTTGATAGGTTTGGAAAGATATCAGAAGTCATCAGACAATCACCTCACATGTCGAGATGTGGCATGCATGAATTCCAACATGAAGCTCTTTCAATCCTGTTTCGCGTTGATTTTGACAGCATCCGCTTTCGCGACACCACAATTACCCGACCTCCCAACGGACACGACGAACATGGTGGGAGGATTGAAGTGGTATGAAGCAGTCATGACACTTCGCCATTACAAGGCCGTTCGACGTCACGAGGCCGTTTCAGAAGAAGACGGACCAGCAGAGGCTTGCAAGGTCGAGTCCACGGATAAGAGTACTGGACTGAGGACGTTTGCATGCTTAAAGTCGCGATCGAACGACATTCCTGCAGACTTGGAATGCGAGGTTGCGACTATCAATCGAGAGAAGTCGTGGATATGCTCAGAGGTCGATTAAGAATGGAAGACTCGATCAATGGAAAGATACCGTCCTGTTGCCTACTAAGTAGTCGTATAATTTTAAAATCTCTCTCAAGGTTCGAACACAGACAGAATCCATGGATATTCTCCCACATGCTTCATCATATCAAAGTGCTCGAGGCTCTCGAGATATTCAAATCTTATCCTCTTCATTAACTTTTCCTTACTACTTTTGGTCTTTTAAACCTATCAACTGTAATGCTGACGCATGTACGCCTTTGCGATAGGTCTTCCGTCGTGATCATTACCAAAGGAGGCAGTTTTTAGATCGATGAATTGGGTATGAGTCTGGTTTCAGACAGCATCACACATCCACATCTCCCCAGTGCTCTTTCAAATCATCAGCCCTCCACTTCGTCGCCCATCCTAGCTCCCTTTCGATTCTCTCATAAATGTCTAAGATAGCCTGATGCTCTGTCGGATGGCTCATCATCTGGCCCGCGAGCCACAGAGGTTGTATGCTATTCGTCCACGAACCATGATGGCTGTTGCTGAGACTGATGGCACAGATCTGACGAGCATGCCACAGTAGCGAAGCCGGTTTCTTCGCAAATTGTACACGAGGCGGCTTATACTTGAGCATGAGAAGTGCGGCGGTGTGATACATCTGGTTGCCGCTCGTTCCGGGCCCGTTGCCGAAGAAGAGCGTGGGAAATGGCTTATTCGAAGAAGCTGCGGAAATTGTGAGAAGGGCCTTCATCTCTTCTGGTCGGTTTTGATACCATTGCTCAAGAAAGGCCCAAAGAGTCGTCCATTGTTGAAGGTATTCCTGAGGACTGATCGGGCAAGCCAAATTGCGATGTCGTTGCTCCCATCTGCCGGACGAACAGAGCAGGTCTACTACCTGCGCGGAGAGATACACGACATGGTTAGCATACATACTGAAGTCTCCATGAAGATTCAGCAGAGCGTCTACATCATGTATCATGTCGACGCCCCCCATCCACTTGTGTACTGGTATGAGTGTTCGCTCGGAGGAGATGAGCGCGCCGCATATGTCCATACGCGCGAAGCACCAGAAGATGGCCTGTTCGAGACCACCGCAACCTCCTGAAATACCGAGCGCTTGTATCAAGGCAGCACCACCATCAAGGTGACGTCGCCACGCTTTAGGTGAGCAGCTCATCATCTCGAGTACGCAGAGGACAATGCAAGATGCAAGCACTTCTGTTGTTCGCAGCTGCAACAAGGGCGATAACAGGTGGATAGCGTGCTGATAAAGGGCCAAGCTGCGGGAGTTATCAGCCATTTTTCCCTTGAGCTCCATTTGCCTTGACGATAATGCCAGTATTGAGTATTTAATATGAGGATGACGCTTTGCCAGCATTGGTAGAGCCAGCTCGAAGTGTCGATAGAGGTCGAACTTGTCGAGCCATGGGGCCACTTCGCTTTGACATAGTGTTAGCATAATGATTACGCTGCGGTACGCCACATACTTACTCGATATAGTTCTGCCATAATACATATTCCTGCTCCGCAGAAAGATGAGCCAGCCTGCGGAACTCTGCATCCTCACCAGGATCTTCGCGAAGCGAATCAGGCTGCTGCTGCAAATCCGGTGATCCGAGTCTGGATGGCGCAGTGGACCTCGCGGTGTCAATGATCCTGCTACGAAGAGTAGCGTGAAGCTCCTGATACTGTGAGCCAGGTAAGAATATGCCATCTTCGAATGTACTGTCACTATTCTGAGGTGACAAGAACAGAGCCGGAGAAGTGATTAGAGGTGTCCCATTGAGATCGAGACTCGGTAGCACGGTCTGCATGGGCGTGGCTGGCTGGTCTCCAGTTATGGGCGGTAATACATTGAATGCCACATCCTGCTGCGTAGCATCGCTGCCCTCATGCAATGCCACGGGAGTCTGCTTGGGAGTCAAAGGAAGTGGCCCGGGTGCAGTCACTGCTTCAGCAGTGCGGGCATCATCAATGCCACTGATACTCTCTTCGAAGTAATCTCGAATGACCTCGGATGTCACGTTGACAATCTTGTAGTTGATTCTATCGGAGTTTGCACCTTGAACCATTGACGGATGCTCAGTGCTCATACTCTGGGCATTCTCCGGTCTGAATGAGACTTTGACGCCCCATTCGCACACGTCACGCCTGGCCTGACAGCCTTCGCACGTCGGTTTCACTTCGTCGCCTACAGATGTGATTGATCAGCTTGCATTTCTGGAGCCATGCCTGTAGTGCATAACGTACACTTTCTGCGTTTCCGGCGACAGTTCAAGCAACCAGTACGAGTGCGCTTGCGACTCTCGCCAACATGTCGGCCGGGACCTGCCAGCCTGCATTCTCGTTCTTGAGGAGAGACGCTGGGCTCGTCGGCGCTGTTGATCACGTCTTCGATTCGCGTCGAAGCCATGTGGTATTCCACACGAGCACGAGAGCAGTCGTGTCACCATCGACCTGGAGCTCTTCTCCGCACCCATATGATGGATGAGGCGTGGAGCGCCGGCGGGCGAGCACGCACATGATCGTGGCGGGGAGTCCTTAAACAGGCTAATTGTGCCGTCTTGAAACGGGCCAAACCCGTGGTAGCCGTGGCTGGATGCTGTCGTCTCATAGAATATGTCGTTTCTGCCAACGAACGTCCTTGGGTGCTATCTGCAGCAGACTCCAGCATAGCCCGGCATACTCCGAAGGGGGCGTGCAATGCGCAGGCTGTATCCTGAGATCGTCGGACGTGTGTGAAGCAAAGAAGGACGATCCGTGGAGATTGATGGGCGTGGGGGTGAATAATGAGCGGAATGCCCAACTGGGGAAACCGTGTCAAAGCCCGTGGAGAGCCCCACAGCTCTCGACTTCATCTCGTCCCGTCCACCACGATATATCATGAATTCATGTAGTGCTGTATATGAGCACCACCGGCCTGCTGGCAATTGGCATAGCATACCATACTCTCTGCACTTCTTGTGATCCCTTGATTCCTCTCTTCTGTATCTTTGACCTCCACAACGATGCTTCCCGTCCCAGCCAAGCGCGAGAAGCGAATCGTAGGCACTTCGCTCAAGATGTACTTTGACCTGCCGTCCACGCTTGATTACATTGACAAGGTCGCCGCCCTTTCAGTTGCGGCTGGCGAGGCCGGAGTCGATCTCTCCGTCAATGCAGACTTCGTGACACTGCTCCCAGCAAAAGAGAAGCTGGGCAATTCGAGCGTGATGCTAGGAGCCCAAGACACATATGGCGAGGAAAAGGAGCATACACTAGTGAAGTCAGTCCGCTGACGCTCAGCCAAGCTGGTGTGGAGGTTGTAGAGACCGGTCATGCAGAGCGGAGGAAATTGTTCGGCGACACCGACGAGGACGTCGCGAAGAAAGCTGCTGCGATTGTGAGAAATGGCATGATACCTCTGGTGTGCATCGGCGAGAAGAGTCAGGGCACAATCGTTTCTCAAGCTGTCGGAATCGCTGTTGCTGAGTGCAAGCCACAGATACAAGCTGCATTGTCCCAGATCCCACGCGAGGCAGAGGTCATCCCCTGGCGTACGAGCCGGTGCGGGCGATTGGCGCTGCTGCGCCAGCTGGTGCAGATCATGTTGTGGCTGTGACACAGAGTCTTCGTGCGTTGGTGAATGAGAGAAATAGTAGGACGAGAATCCTGTATGGTGGCTCTGCTGGCCCAGGCACATTTCAAAAACTCAAGGATGGCGTTGATGTATGCTTCTTGGGACGATGTGCGCACGATGTGAAGAATCTAGAAAAGGTCATTCCAGAGCTTGGGCAGCAATGAGTGAGCCTTCCATCATGGCGATACAGACTGTGGTACAGCCAACCAAGCAGTTTCCGCAGCCCGGTCTCCATTCTGCCTATCGCCGCCATGCACTTGATCCCTGATTTACCAACGAGCTTGCGAATTTCAGAGACTGTGTGAACCACTGACGAAGCCGTTGGTCACTTTTTATCCTGTACTCCTGTCCTGTACTCGAGGCGGGCGCGTAACCGTGGTGTCTCGTTGTAACAGTAGGGAAGGGTGCACCTGGACGGTGAGATCTGGCGGGGACTTGTACGGTGGCATCGAGAGCAGTACCGTGCTCAGTGTCATGCCCATCAGGCCCCTCGTCCCGCCGCCAGTGAAACGTCTGACTCTTGGCGCTGTGCGCGCGTCGAATTTGGGGTGACCGAGCTGGAGACGCCTTTTTCCCAGCTCACTGCTGTCGACTGTAGCGACGACGATGAAGACATGTGCTTCTACTTCTACGTATGGCAGTGCACTAGCATGGCACCGCTGAACATGAGCAAGCTCGTCGGCCCGCCGTCCTGTCAGCACTCAGCAGGAGTCTACAGCCCTTCGCGACCATGATGTACACCGCCAGCATGGCAGCAACCTCGATGCATTACAAGATGACGGCAAGGTCTCGAGCAGATGGTATCGAAGAAGCAGCTCGCCATTGCATGGGCTGCCGCCTGGTAGGCGGCGCTGTGTGGACAGATATCGCGAGATTTCTCTTCTCACCTCAGGAGTGGAGTGTGCGAGCGAGGCACGAAATCAAAGAAAACAGGCCAAAAAGCCTAAATTTTTTCGATTTCTATATATCAAACGGATCCCCCGCTGTTTTTCACCTTTTGCTTTTTCCAGACAGCAACTTTCTCTCTTCCACCTCACATCAACGTCACATGATCTCTCACATGATCATTCACTTCAACATCAACAACATCAACAACAACATCACATGATCTCTCACATGATCATTCACTTCAACATCAACAACAACAACAACAACAACATCACATGATCTCTCTCACATGATCATTCACTTCAACATCAACATCAACAACAACAACATCACATGATCTCTCTCACATGGCCATTCACTTCAACATCAACAACAACAACAACAACAACATCACATGATCTCTCTCACATGATCATTCACTTCAACATCAACATCAACAACATCAACAACATCACATGATCTCTCTCACATGATCATTCACTTCAACATCAACATCAACAACATCAACAACAACAACAACAACAAC